>VDFB02200678.1:0-108576 GCA_007258455.2 Sequoia sempervirens | reverse complement strand
TTTCTAGACTCTATTCATTACAATTCACCTAAACATAACCTTTTCATCACTTATCAAGTCCTATTTTGAAGTGTTGTAAAGTCTTGTAACAATATTTCAGGCTTTTCTAGGCATAATTTCACTATTTACACCTTTCTTATGCTTTATTTGACCCCTTTATGCCCTTATAAGGCTTAATTAAGTCTGTTTTTGAATCTAAACCTGACAAACAACATTAAATGCAAGATAATTCCTGACACCCACTTTCAAGTCCAAGGTGGGACCCATTTTCCATGGGTGGCGAATGAGTCCCTCTTGGCACAAAATTCAAAATATTTTAAATTCTCTTTCGGGTTTTTATTTAAAAACACCTTATGTTAGCCTATGTTGAGGTATCATCAGGTCACTAAGGCACAAGTGTGTATGAATATGTGTTTTTCTCCTCATTTTACATCTCCTAACTCATTCAAAAAATCCTTTCATTCATTAAAGCATTTGAACACTTTGCATCCTATAATCAAGCATCAATCAAACATTCAAGAGTAGCCATTGTTATATCTTCAGATTTTCTTCAGCAAGAGTTTGGTAAGTTGATAGAATTTTCTTGTTATTTTTTTATTATTCTCTTTCGTTTCACTATTTTCATTAAGGGTTTGATTACCAAAGTGGGATTTGGCCAAGGAAAATCCCTATAACCTAACGCTTAACCATTTTTCACCTCTTGCATGTGTGTTTGAAAAATTATGTATGCATATTTGACAAGAATTTAGGTGTTAAAAATTGGGTGAGAAGTAAACAAAGTGTTTCAAGTCAACTAAATCCTATTTCAAGCTTGGAGAAGACATTCTGTCAATTTTCTGCAGAATTAACTTCATCAACCCATCAAGCAGATAACCTCAGATTTGGTGCTACGAAATTGATCCCTAATTTCTTAGAATTTTGGGAGTGGACTGATTCACCATTAGTGGCAAATGAGTCCCACCTTAAGGTTGGAAATCTAGATTTTGTCATATTTCAGATCCCAACACTCAGAAACTTGTTCCTGATAGTTTCATCAGAAGCAAGACTGATTCACCATCAGTGGCGAATGAGTCCCATTAGGGATTTTCAATAATCTCAGACAACATTTAGAATATTCTAGATTCTCCATTCTCTACCCAGGTGCACTCTAAATCAACCCTTTTCTATTTTGTTTTGCATTTGTTCATTCTTAGTTCATGTTTGCATATCACATTGTGTTCTCTAACATTGCATAATTCTTAGGTTTTGCATACATAATCAGTCAAATAGATCATCCAATTACATTTATATCATCTCATTTAGTCTTAATTACATCATACATTGTATAATTTGAGTGAACCACATGTAGATTCCTTTGTGTAGGGTTTATCTCTCTCCTTTTAGGTGAAACATCCTAAGAGTGCAAGAGTAGCCTATAAGCCCTACCCAAAAATCTACGGTTCATTTTGGTGAACCTACATTTTGTGCACTTTAAATTTTTTATTCCCATTGCATATTGCATCCTAGATATCATTTGCATCAACATTCAATTAGGGTGTTTTTTTGTTTTTGCATCCTAGGGTTTATAAACTTGCATTAGTGAAAGACTCATTTAGATTTCAATTTTGCATAGCATATCATTGAAAAAACTAAAAATCTGCATCTACATCCTTTATTGGCATCTAAAAAGCATTAAATTCACTTTAATTTTTCTTAAAAACACAAAAAAATCTCATAGTTGGACTCATTCACCACCTTGGGCGAATGAGTCCACCTGCACATTTTAGATTGCATTTTTTAGGCATTTTCTAGGTATTTCCTGCATTTATGTTCTTTGTTGTTATTTCTTTGTTTTAGTTTACATATTTTTTGTTATTTTCTTTTACACTCCTATATTACATTGTATTTACATTCACTCCATCCTTTGTGGTACTTGTATGAGTGTTTGGTGCCCCATTGATAACACTTTAGTGATATGAATTTCTAGACTCATGGATTCCCACAATAGCACCTTCATTGTGGACCTTGGGATCTTAAGAGCTCCTACTCCTAGTATGGAAAATGGTATATTAGGAATGACAATACCACTTCTATGTCTTCACCTTTCCATCCAATGAATGTTGACACACAAAAAAAATCCATTCCACAAGAAAGGGTCATTAATATTCATGAGTATTTTTCACATTTACAAGATTTTTCACTAGAAAACATTTCCACCACTACCATACTTGCAATAGAAAACCTTTCATCTCTTGATTGAAAGTGATGATGGATTACAAGTCATGAAAAGAATTGCTAAGATATACAATAAACATGCTCCTTCCCCATCCCAATTAGCAAACATAGTAACAAGCCAAGGAGGACCTCACATTCCTCCCCCTTGAACCATAGCATCCATACCAACTTATACCCCTCCTTAGGTTATAACAACTATGCAATAGGTTATTCATGTGGCTCCTTCTTTCACAATTCCAACTAGAATTCCTAGTTCTATTGTGGCATTGCAAATCCCCTCTACCACATTCACCCCTCTTAGTGTCCCTTTCACTTCACCTCACATTACATACACTCCATCTCCATTTTCCCTTCCACCTCATACCACTTACACCAATACCATCATTACACAACTCCTTAATACTATTGCATCCATGTAACAACAAATTTCCACCATTAGCCAAGGCCAAAATGCTCCACCCACATATCATGTTCGTAGTAACCCCTTATCCTTAGAAATCTTGCGAACCCCAATGCCACAAGGGATAGAAATGCATAGGTTTGAGAAATATGAAGGTAAAGGAGACCCTACTAATCATGTCAATGCTTATACAGCCTTGTGTAGTGAATTTTTCCCCAATGATAAGTTGTTAGCCAAAACTTTTCCTAGGACCTTGAAGGACACTGCATTAGAGTGCTTTTCAAACCTACCTAATCATTCCATCTGATCATTCAATGAACTTGTGGATTCCTTTATAAGTAATTTTCAAGTCCATATGACCCCTATAAATACAATGGATGATTTAATGTGATGTAGAAAAAATGCCGATGAAAAGGTAAATGACTTCATTTCTCATTATCATTCATTATATGCTCAAGTTGATATGAAGATCCCTGATTCACATCTGCAAAAGATGTTTATCGAAAACTTGCACACTCACCTTCAAGATAAGTTAACTATGACAAAATTTCCTCCATTCATGCACTTATGCACAACCCTATGTGACTATCGCAGCTTTTTTTCTAGTCATGATTCAAAGTCCACTTCTAATCGAGCTGAGATGTCTGAGCCTAATAACCAAACCAACACACAAAAATTTCACAAATCAAATAGAGGCTTTTTACAGTTCAATCTGCCTCCTCAACCACAAACTCAACCTATTCTAAATCAAGTGGTAGTTGTTAAAATAGAAGTTCCCTATACCTATGGGGACCTGAAGAGACAATATACTCCCTTACCCAATACCCTCCATAATACAATGAACCAATTTCTCCAACAACAAATGATCACCTTGCCTACTGTTAAACCACTTGATACCACTAGGCCTTTACCACCCACCTTTAAACCTAATGATTATTTCCATTTTCATTGCTAGAATGGCCATAACACTGAACAATGTAAACTTTTCAAACACGTAGTTCAAGACCTCATTGATTTAGGTCATTTTTCCATTGTGGGTGTCAATGATCAAGGCAATAAGTATGTTGCATCCCCTAACCAGAATTTACAAATCTTTACCAATCCCATGCCTAAACATAATGTTTCATTTGTCAAGGCTAGTGAACCTTCAAACCCTCAAGTCATGAACATTGATACAAATAATGAACAACATGATATAACTCCAAATGTTACCCAAGTCACTCCTATGGATGAACTTGTGGGTGTAGTAGACATTATCCCTCATAAGGGCCTAACCCAAAAAACTCTTGATATCACTTTTTCTACTAAATATATCCTTTAAAAACTTACTAATGGTCCTCTTTACATAGCTGGTCAAATCTATGATAAGCCCAACAATGGGATATTAATAGATCCTGCCTATGGTGAGAATGTGATCACAGAAGATTTTTTAGTATTACATGAGTTATATCAATTTGACTATAATAAACCAATTGCATGGATTAAAACACATACTAGTTTTGTGTTCCTGACGATTGGATCAATCGTAATCCCCTTACAAATAGGACCCAAGACTTTGGATGTAACATTTTCTATTATTCCACTATCAGGCCAATTTCGGCAATGGCTAGGTCATCCTTGGCTCTACTCGATGAAAGCGTTCCCCTTATTTGTTCACAAATGTTTGAAGTTTCCACATGAAAATGAAATATTTACCATACACCATAGTGGATATAATATGTTATCCTCTAAATGTAATTTTTCCTTAGAAGCCTATTGGCCTAAACCTATGGAACCTATCACCCCTCATAAAGATTTCTTTTTCATAGCCTATCAAAATTTCAAATCCAAACGAATAGCCTAGTTGTCTCTTCATAACATGTCCCCATCTGTTTCCACTCCTCCTATCCTAGATGAAACCATGCTTCAGCCTGAGTCTGACATTGAACAAACCAAACAATCTCATAAACAACCACCCATAAATACTTCCCCTCCATTTAAATGACCAAGAGAAATTGAAACTAGTCCTGTCATACCCCCTTGCATTAAACAAGTGTATAAAGCTAAAGAAAAAGTGATTGACCCATCTTCTTCGATTTATTCCATTCTTCCCCCTCTAGAAGAAAAAGAACCTATGATGGATCAATCTGCTATTAAACCTCAACTTCAAAATAAAATAAAATGAAACTGCGGTGCTAGGGAGCATAGGTGTCATCATCATTTCCTTGCTTTTCAATCTCAAATTGAAGAAAATAAAGAAAACCAACCTCTACCTTTGACAGAAGAAATATATGACCACCCTCTTCCCCCTAACCCACCACAAGATGACACAATCCAGCCCTCACAACAAAATGACCCAATCCAACAACCACAACTTTTGATACATCCTTCCTTATAAATAACCCTTCGTCCTCTTGTCGTAATCAATCTTGATGATGATGATGATGAGATCACAAAAATAGATGAAGAAGTGCATAATGATCTAAATTATTTATTTTCATCTACCATGATCTTAAATGATAAAACTTCTGTACTAAGTGAAGAACCCAATACATCTCCTAGTTCAACACTTGCAATTCTTCATTTGGATAGTCAACCACCCTCACAATACACTGAACATTATTGGGAGGTGGATGACTTGTTAGATGGATGACTTGAATTTTCCTTACTAACCTTTTTTATTTTATTTTATTTTCTTTCTTTTTGGGTTTGATTTTATGTGTTTATAATGTTCCCCCATAGCATGTTTTTGATGTTCTTTGTACACTTCTTCTCTTTGTACCTTTATTCTTCTATATGTCGTGCATTTCCTTTTGGGGATGATGCAAAGTGTAGAGACACCCTATGTATCTTCCATGTTGACCCAAAAGGCCCCTTTTCCTTTTTACTTTGTCTTGTATTTTTCTTTTGGGGATGACACAAGGAATTGATACTGCAGTGTCTCCTTCATGTTGACCCAAAATATTTTTATTTTTCATTTTCCTTTTCATTTTCTTTTCGCGTGTGTTTGCCTTTTGGGGATGATGCAAAACATTGAGACCACAATGTCTCTTCCATGTTGACCCAAAAAAAACTTTTTTTTTCTTTTTTTTCACTCTCTTTGTGTCATTCTTCCAGTTTTATGTGCTTTGGGGAATGACCATAGTTCCAAGATCTTTAATAAAAACATTGCAACAACAAGCATACTGACCCAAAATCCATAGACCCCTTATGTATTTGGCATTCTCTTTTCTTGGGGGAAACTCTCTTTTCTTTTGTTTTCGTTTACATGAAGCAGCCTAAATCAGAAACATAAGACTTGGCATAGGGCTTTTTGAGTTGTCTCTCATGTCTTGTTTTTACTTTTCTCATTTTCCTTCCTTTTCTACTTTAAATTAATTGCTCATAGAATGGTGTGTAGCAATTCCTTTAAAGTGGGGGGCATACTTTACCATAATTCATTTTTCATCCTTAGTTCTTAGTGTAGCCTTATCATTTCATACAATGTGTTTGTCACATTGTGGATGACATTGAGTGTGATGTCCTTCATAACTGTGATATATCTTAGCATATTGCATTCCTATTAATGGCTTGGTGTGACACACTGCATCCCCTAGGTTGTGAATATTATATTCTTTGATTGGTCCTCTCTTGGAGACATTATACACAATGTTCCCTAAGTGATAGACCTCACATAAACCTAACAAGACTCCTTTGAACACTTTTACATTTTACATTTTTTCATTTCTTTTACATATTACATCTTTTCCACCTTGCATAATGTAATGCCCCACCACACAACCCTACAGGAAGTTGCAATTTACTACACAAATGAACTAATTTTTTTTTTAAATAAGAACAATTAATATGCAAGTTCAATAACCATTGCCAACCAATCCCCTAAGGTTACAAGACTGAGTTACTTAAACCCAAACAAGAAACATGAATTATAACCATAACATTTAATTATTTAACAAATTAATGCACATACATTCCATACATGATAAAATTACAACAAGGCATAAGAAATACCACATGTTCCCAATAATAATCTTTACAATATGATTACAACCCTCATTCCCTGAATGAGGTAATTCCAAAATACAAGGTTACAATTTAAAACTTCCACCTCGATACAAAGATGGGTATTAAAATTACATTAATAATTGAAAGAGTAAAGCATGAAGAACTAGATCTCACGAGCTCTCTAACAAGAAATATTGTCCACACAAACAAGAAGATGACCCAACGAAATAAGGTGCATGTTCCACCCAACCATGTGATACCCAAAGGCTCAACCCCATGCTAGGAGATAGTAACAAGGAATTCTAGACAAGACCATCCACCCCTAGACACAAGCTAACTCACACTGACACAACCAAACACATGAACCAAACATCCAAAAGGATAACACAAGTACAACTCCAATAATCACTAACATAGGTCACATTGCTTCCAGAAATAAAGCAAATCGAGTATGATAAGAAGACAATACACATAAAACCAAATACCAACTCTTGTCCTAGAAAGAGTGTCATCACACAGCTCATCATGGGATCTCCTCTGGGAATCTTCATAGGCTTCGGCCCCACTATGAGTTGTCTTGGTGGCCTCTACTAAATCTCAGCACCCATACTCACTCATGTAGAATCAAATACCTCTCGTAAGGACAAGATAGATGACCTTGCCATTCCAGGCCTTCCCGTCTCATCCCAAGTCTATACAAGCCCTTGTGTCCATGAGCGAGGCTCAATTATCTTAATTAATGTGAAAAACTACCTAACTTCTAAGTACATTAATTTAGTTATCACTTGATTAATCCACTTCTAAAGGTTTCTCAGTTTACCCCTTTGGGCTCTGGCCCCTAACAGAAGCCACTCTTCTACTTGACAACAAACCAACACGAAACCAATCACCAAGGATGCCAAAGGGCATACAAACAAGATAAACAATCGATCCAACTCTAGGAGGAACATAAAATGAAAACCCACTACAAACACTAGAGACAACAAAAGTAAAAATCCTCTCCAAACACTAGAGGCTACAAAGGTCAAAACCCTCTCCTAATTCAAAGGAGGCACAAAACATCCACGTTCGTGAAAACTGGGTAAAACAATAGGTACATTAGATGCACTTCCCAAGGAAAAATGAAGGTTGACTAACACATTACGACAACCCTCAAAATCAAAAGTCAACTCAATCTGGAAGACTTCAGAACATTTACTCTATTTGCTCATCGACACGAAGGAGAAAAAAAGCATAAAGAAAGGCAATTTGATGATTAATCACCTACTTTAGGATTTCCTAAATCCAAGACAAACAAAGAGATATTGCTTATAATCATGTACAAATAAATAAAATTGATTATAACTACACCAAGGTAATAGAAACAACATTTACAAAATCAAGAATTTAGACTAATACTTTAACTCTCTATTTCTCCAATTACACAAAATAATTAATCAACTTGCTAGTTAGAAATATTTGACTTAATATAATCAATCTTATTTCAACATCCATAATGAATATAATCAACTTAAAATTAACTATATTTAAATACGCATATAAAAGTATATACTTAATGTATATACAAATTTATATATACCCTTTAATATATAGATATCATTTAAATATATCCATTAAAACTCAACTAACTCGATTATTTAACTCTCAATTTCCTCAATTATACTTTACTTGAAAATAACTAATTTTATCATAGTTTCGTTTCTAAGCAATAAGAAATGTAAATCCAAATATTCATTTCAATTCCCTGATTACTACCAAAGTTAGAATCAATTCTCCAATATAAAGAAAATAAAAAATTGTTTTAATTATAAAATCAGTATTTGCATCTTCATAATAAAATAACCATCAATATATTTAAATAAATATATAAAAAAAAATTATTTAAATCCATATATTTGAAATAAACATTTTTTAATTCCAACAATTTAAATAAAAGCCAATTATTTAAAATCTTATTATATTATAATATATATTAATATAATATATATATATATATATATTATATATTATATAATACTATATATAATATATAGATATTATATTATATATATTTATAATATAAAAGTAAAATAAAATAAAATTTAAAAAAAATTAAATAATAAAAAAAAGCACCTAGCATATGCGGCCCCCACTATGGGAGGAGGACGCAACCATAGGCTGCACCCAACCTCCTTAGTGGAGGCTGCACTGCTTAAGGCAACGCCCTCCACTGGGGTTTGGGTGCACAGCCATAGCTGCCCCCTCCCCAACAACTTTATTCATAAATTTTTTTATAATATAATTTCTAGTTTTTTTTAAAAAAAACAAACACAGAACCTAGAAAATACAAAAGAACAGAGGGAAAAACAAAAAAAGAAAACTTTGTTCTCGGGTTTTTTCCAACAAATAAAAATGAAAATTGGGTAATTTGGTTTTTAAAATAAACATTCCCAACAAAAAATAATACATATATATATATATATATATATATATAACATAGATATATACAGATTTTCCATTGTTTAATAGTGAAGTAGAGCAATTTTTCCCTCCAAACAAAATACACAGTCAAATCATTTGCAAGCACAAATTCTAATTTGCTAGTTCATAACAGAAAATTCTTTTGTGCAACTTCTAATTTTCTGAGGTTTGAATTCTTTTCTTTGTTTTCTCTTCTTCCATGATTTCAAAGAGGTTTTCATATTTGTTTTCTAAACTTGCATTCAAATTGAAACCAAAATCTCAAAACTTCAAAACAATAAAACCAGAATAAAACCTATGATCATGAACTTGAAGAACAAATTGATGTTGAGTTCCTCTGCAGATTCCACTCCTCCACCATTTCATCCCAAGATCTCCACCTTCAAACCAAGATTGAATCCAAAACACCCAAAACCCTATTTTCTTTTTGCAACCAAATCTCTCCATCCAAAAAACACAAGAACTCAAAATAAAACCCAAAATGAAATATATTATCTCCCCCAAACTCAAATTCAAATTCAAAAATGAAATTTCATGGCTTCTCCAAATCCTCCCCAAATTGATTCAACTCTTCTAAAATATCTTTTCCACCCCAAAGTTCTTGCATTTTTTGAAGATATTTGAATTTTAAATAACTTAGAACAAAATTCCAATTTCCAAATAGAATTTAATATATTTTAAAATTTTCTTTTCAACAAAAGAATTTAAACTTTTAAAACTTTCTTTCCAAAAATAAACTAACCCTTTTAATTCAAAACAAAGAATAACTTAATCAATTCAAGACAATTAATTTAATTAATTAATAAAATAAATCTAATCTGAGATTAAATTATTTTATTAATTAAATTAAATTATTTAATAAATTAAATAACATTTTTAACAATATAGCCAGATTTATTTACACAACTTAACTACAAAAGCCATTTATTTACTTTTATATCTTGAATTTAAATAAAAACCAAGGTGAAAGGGACAACATATAACAACTACAGCCGACTACGACCCGACAACACACCATGACCAGGGGAATGACTTGGCATGAAAAAACTAGCTACTATCTCCCAATCGATCACCGTTGGTCAATGGACTTGCTCAAACCTATGAAACCAGGTGGAGTCGATGTCCTGTACCTGTAGTCCTGCAACCAAAATGAGTGTCGAACATGCATATAACATAGTAGACACACCGTGAAGGGGAAATCACAGAATCACAGGCGCTCGCATGTGAGTGATGTAATCACATCCCCTTCACCAATACATTATTACTAACTGATGAATCTAACATCAATAATATAATCAAAAGCATAAAGCATCTTTAATTTCAAATATCTGCTAAGCTAATCCAAAGAATGCCTTAATGGTAACGTTGGAGTAAAATGCCATCACATCAAAATAGAACATTCACATCACTTAACAGTCAACAATCAAATAGCAACCAAGCACCTTAATTCAAGTGTTAATAGAAACAATGAAATAACATAGAAAAAAACATTGTCTGATCAATAGAGCACAAAATGGAGGGGTGTTACATCCTCCCCCCTAGGGCTAGGCTTACTCTTAGAAGCCTGCAAGTACCCCTAGTACAAACTCAATAAAACACCCATAATCAATGGTTCTAAAACTGAACCACTCCTTATCTCAACATAACAACCACAACAACCCATGCTAAAATCAACCTATACAAATCAACATGGTGAAACAACCACCAACTAACACTCCAAAACACATATCCAAGGATTAACATACATAATACACATATGCACCAATACACATCATCGGGAATCCTCACAAGGCCACACAGTGCAATATTATTACAATGTTAACTCAAGACAAGGTATGCAACATTTTCACTTCAACATTCATTTAACATTTTGCATTTTGAATCCAAGTACAATAATTTAACCTCTCGTGATTTCTTAAGACTCAACAATAAAGTTGGGAACTATAGGCCTCACCAACAAGATGCACCTATTATACAATTATCATTAACATGCAATGGTATCAGTAATCCCTTTTCTCTAAACTTTTACTTATTGCAAAACGATTTTCTATTCATATTATATATTTTCCATGATTATGAATGCAACTTGGGGACTTAGGTCCTTTACCCAAGGTTTGATCTAATAAAACAAACCTTCATGAATACATAAGCATTTTCTCATAAGATACAACATACCATGGGTTCCAATACACCACACACTCAAAGAAAGGCATCTCCGTTAAACCAATGGGAAGAGAAAGAAGATAAGAGATATTTACAATTCTAACATAGACAGGAATGCAATCATGGTTTCATCATCACACAATCACTTTCACACAATGCATCAATCATATGAGAGCATGCACAAATCTCTATGAACTAACAACATGATCATTCATTTTCTATTACCATATTTCATAATTTCTATACAATATAACATGCAAAAGTAACTCCAAACACACATAGGGTCAATCAAGAAATCACTTGTACAATGAGGTAAAGCACAAAAATCCATGCAAGGGGCAGACATAACAACAAAGTTGGTTGTTGTCCACCACACACAACACACCAAATTCACACACTGCAAAATTGTCCATAATGCATTCTTCCAGTAGGAAGGATATCAGTGCATTGTACACTACACCGAGGATCCTATCCTTTCCACAAGTTTCTTGCACCATTAGACCTACACTACGTAACAACTTCTGGGTAGATAAGTGAGATCAACCCAAAAAGAAAAACATAAACCAATGAACAAAGCACCTAAATCAACGCCATGGCTCAAAGTGCCCAGAGTATAACCTACACAACTAACAGCTTAATGGGTTGATCATAATCCCAGAGTACCCAGTGTTTTAACCTTGGTCTGATACCATGTGTAAAGCCCCACCACACAACCCTAGGGGAAGTTGCAATTTACTACACAAATGAACTAATTTTTTTTTAAATCAGAACAATTAATATGCAAGTTCACTAACCATTGCCAACCAATCCCCTAAGGTTACGAGACTGAGTTACTTAAACCCAAACAAGAAACATTAATTATAACCATAACATTTAATTGTTTAACAAATTAATGCACATACATTCCATACATAATAAAATTACAACAAGGCATAAGAAATACCACATGTTCCCAATAATAATCTTTACAATATCATTACAACCCTCATTCCCTGAATGAGGTAATTCCAAAATACAAGATTACAATTTACAACTTCCACCTCGATACAAAGAGGGGTATCAAAATTACATTAATAACTAAAAGAGTAAAGCATGAAGAACTAGATCTCACGAGCTCTCCAACAGGAAATCTCATCCACACAAACAAGAAGACGACCCAATGGAATAAGGTGCACGTTCCACCCAACCATGTGATCCCAAAGGCTCACCCCCCATGCTAGGAGATAGTAACAAGGAATTCTAGACAAGACCATCCACCCCTAGACACAGGCTAACTCACACTGACACAACCAAACACATGAACCAAACATCCAAAAGGATAACATAAGTACAACTCCAATAATCACTGACATAGGTCACATTGCTTCTAGAAATAAAGTAGATCGAGTATGATAAGAAGATCATACACATAAAACCAAACACCAACTCTTGTCCTAGAAAGAGTGTCATCACACAACTCGTCATGGGATCTCCTCTGGGAATCTTCATAGGCTCCAGCCCCCACTATGAGTTTTCTTGGTGGCCTCTACCGAATCCTGGCACCCATACTCACTCATGCGGAATCAAATACCTCTCATAAGGACAAGATAGATGACCTTGCCATTCCAGGCCTTCCTGTCTCATCCCAAGTCTATACAAGCCCTTGCATCCATGAGCAAGGCAAAATTATCTTAATTAATGTGAAAAATTACCTAACTTCTAAGTACATTAATTTAGTTATCACTTGATTAAACCACTTCTGAAGGTTTCCCAGTTTACCTCTTTGGGCTCTAGCCCCTAACAAAATCCACTCTTCTACTTGACAACAAACCAACACGAAACCAATCACCAAGGATGCCAAAGGGCATACAAACAAGATAAACAATCAGTCCAACTCTAGGAGGAACATAAAATGAAAACCCACTCCAAACACTTGAGGCAACAAAAGTCAAAACCATCTCCAAACACTGGAGGCTACAAAGTTCAAAACCCTCTCCTAATTCAAAGGAGGCACAAAACATCCCCATTCATGAAAATTAGGTAAAACAACAAGTACATTAGATGCACTTCCCAAGGCAAAATGAAGGTTGACTAACACATTACGACAACCCTCAAAATCAAAAGACAACTCAATCTGGAAGACTTCAGAACATTTACTCTATTTTCCCATCAACACGAAGGAGGGAGAAAGCATAAAGAAAGGCAATTTGATGATTAATCACCTACTTTAGGATTTCCTAAATCCAAGCCAAACAAAGAGATATTGCTTATAATCATGTACAAATAAATAAAATTTATTATAACTACACCAAGGAAACAGAAATTACATTTAAAAAATCAAGAATTTAGACTAATACTTTTACTCTCTATTTCTCCAATTACACAAAATAATTAATCAACTTGCTAGTTAGAAACATTTGACTTAAAATAATCAATCTTATTTCAACATCCATAATGAATATAATCAACTTAAAATTAACTATATTTAAATACGCATATAAAAGTATATACTTAATGTATATACAAATTTATATATACCCTTTAATATATAGATATCATTTAAATATATCCATTAAAACTCAACTAACTCGATTATTTAACTCTCAATTTCCTCAATTATACTTTACTTGAAAATAACTAATTTTGTCATAGTTTTGTTTCTAAGCAATAAGAAATGTAAATCCAAATATTCATTTCAATTGCCCGATTACTACCAAAGTTAGAATCAATTCTCCAATATACAGAAAATAAAAATTGTTTTAATTATAAAATCAGTATTTGCATCTTCATAATAAAATAACGATCAATATATTTAAATATATATTATTTAAATCCATATATTTGAAATAAACATTTTTAATTCCAACAATTTAAATAAAAACTAATTATTTAAAATCTTATTATATTATAATTTATATATTAATATAATATATATATTATATATATAATATATAATACTATAGATAATATATAGATATTATATTATATATATTTATAATATAAAAGGAAAATAAAATAAAATTTAAAAAAATTTAAATAATAAAAAAAGCACCCTAGGGCAACGACCCCCACTATGGGAGGAGGACGTAGCCATAGGTTGCGCCCATCCTCCTTAGAGGAGGCTGCACTGCCTATGGCAATGCCTAGCCTCCTCTGTGGAGGCTGCGCTGCCTAAGGCAGCGCCCTCCACTGGGGTTTGGGTGTGCAACCATAGCTGCCCCCTCCCCAACAATTCTATTAATAAATTTTTTTATAATATAATTTTTGTTTTTTGTTTTTTTAAAACAAACATAGAACCTAGAAAATACAAAAGAACAGAGGGCAAAACAAAAAAATGAAAACTCGTTCTCGGTTTTTTCCACCAAATAAAAATGAAAACTGGGTAATTTTTTTTTAAAATAAACATTCCCAACAAGAAATATATATACAATATATATATATACAGATTTTCCATTGTTTAACAGTGAAGTAGAGCAATTTTTTCCCTCCAAACAAAATACACAGTCAAATCATTTGCAAGCACAAATTCTAATTTGCTAGTTCATAACAAGAAAATTCTTTTGTGCAACTTCTAATTTTCTGAGGTTTGAATTATTTTCTTTGTTTTCTCTTCTTCCATGATTTCAAAGAGGTTTTCAATTTGTTTTCTAAACTTGCATTTGAATTGAAACCAAAATCTCAAAACTTCAAAATAATAAAACCAGAATAAAACCTGTGATCATGAACTTGAAGAACAAATTGATGTTGAGTTCCTCTGCAGATTCCACTCCTCCACCATTTCATCCCAAGATCTCCACCTTCAAACCAAGATTGAATCCAAAAACCCAAAACCCTATTTTCTTTTTGCAACCAAATCTCTCCATCCAAAAAAAACAAGAACTCAAAATAAAACCCAAAATGAAATATATTATCTCCCCCAAACTCAAATTCAAATTCAAAAATGAAATTTCATGGCTTCTCCAAATCCTCCCCAAATTGAGTCAACTCTTCTAAAATATCTTTTCCACCCCAAAGTTCTTGCATTTTTTGAAGATATTTGAATTTTAAATTACTTAGAACAAAATTCCAATTTCCAAATAGAATTTAATACATTTTAAAATTTTCTTTTCAACAAAAGAATTTAAACTTTTAAAACTTTCTTTCCAAAAATAAACTAACCCTTTTAATTCAAAACAAAGAATAATTTAATCAATTCAAGACAATTAATTTAATTAATTAATAAAATAAATCTAATCCAAAATTAAATTATTTTATTAATTAAATTAAATTATTTAATAAATTAAATAACATTTTTAACAATATAGCCAGATTTATTTACACAACAACTTAACTACAAAATCCATTTATTTACTTTTATATCTTGATTTAAATAAAAACCAAGGTGAAAGGGACAACATATAACAACTACACCTGACTATGACCTGACAACACACTATGACTAGGGGAATGACTTGGCATGGAAAAACTAGCTACTATCTCCCAATCGATTACCATTGGTCAATGGACATGCTCAGACCTGTGAAACTAGGTGGAGTCGATGTCCTGTACCTGTAGTCCTGCAACCAAAATGAGTGTCGAACATGCATATAACATAGTAGACACACCGTGAAGGGGAAATCACAGAATCACAGGGGCTCACATGCGAGTGATGTAATCCTGTCCCCTTCACCAATACAATAATACTAACTGATGAATCTAACATCAATAATATAATCAAAAGCATAAAGCATCATTAATTTCAAATATCTGCTAAGCTAATCCAAAGCATGCTTTAATGATAACATTGGAGTAAAATGCCATCACATCAAAATAGAACATTCACATCACTTAATAGTCAGCGATCAAATAGCAACCAAGCACCTTAATTCAAGTGTTAACAGAAACAATAGCATAACATAGAAAAAAAAACATTGTCTAATCAACAGAGCACAAAATGGAGGGGTGTTACACATAACGCAACTTGCATGCCTATGGTACTTTTCTTTTTCTTCATGAGTTCTAAGCATATGAAGCTTTTCTTGTCTCATGAAGCACAAAATGACAATTTCCTTTTTTGTGCCTTGTTAAAGTTATCAAGGGGTATAACTTTAATACGGTTGAGCGGGAAGCCCATCTAGGATCACAAATTTCCTCATAGCCACCTATGTTTTTGTAAGTGCATACCAACTAGCATATGTATCTTACCTTTTTGGGTCTTCTCACCCAGTGGACCACCATGAGTTTTGTTGCCCCAGAGTGAGTATGCATTTTATTTTTCAAACAATCAACCTAGATCTAGTCCACAATTAGTTGGATAGACGATCAAAACTCAATTCAATTTCTACTTCACATGTGTGTTCCTTTGTTCTTATGTCTAGTTTTCCATGGGATCTTCATCCTGGGGGCTTGATCATCCCTCTTGATCATTGTCATTCCATCTTGCTAACATAAGTGCATTGGGACCTCTCTCTCGATATGCATGGCTACTTTAGTGTGAGCTTGAAGCAAGTTCATCCTCTCACTAAATTTACGGCTAAATGTGTCATAGAAAAATGACCCCTTGTCATTTTCATGGTCTTTTAAGTCTCTCTTCATGATTCTTGTTCCATTTTTCTCTAATTTATTGATGTAATGTGGCCTAAACACTCACATTAAGTCCTTAAAATGCAAATAATGACATCTTGTGAACGTGTTATGTAGTTTTGTAAAACATTTCTACACTTTTCTAAACTCTATTCATTACAATTCACCTAAAAATCACCTTTTCATCACTTATCAAGTCCTATTTTGAAGTGTTGTAAAGTATTGTAACAAGATTTCACACTTTTCTAGGCATAATTTCACTATTTACACCTTTCTTATGCTTTATTTGACCCCTTTATGCCCTTATAAGGCTTAATTAGGTGTGTTTCTTAATGTAAACCCAACAAACAACATTAAATGCAACATAATACCTGACACCCACTTTCAATTCCAAGGTGGGACCCATTTTCCATGGGTGGTGAATGAGTCCCTCTTGGCACAAAATTCAAAATATTTTAAATTTTCTTTCGGGTTTTTATTTAAAAACACCTTATGTCAGCCTATGATGAGGTATCATTAGGTTACTAAGGCACAAGTGTGTATAAATATGTGTTTTTCTCCTCATTTTACATCTCCTAACTCATTCAAGCAATCCTTTCATTCATTAAAGCATTTGAACACCTTGCATTCTATAATCAAGCATTCAAGAGCAACCATTGTTGTATCTTCATATTTTCTTCAACAAGGGTTTGGTAAGTTGATAATTTTCTTGTTATTTGTTTATCATTCTCTTTCATTTCACTATTTTTATTAAGTTTTTGACTACCAAATTGGGATTTGACCAAGGAAAATCCCTATAACCTAACCCTTAACCATTTTTCCCCTCTTCCATGTGTGTTTGTAGACTTGTGTATGTAGATTTGACAAGAATTTAGGTGTTGAAAAGTAGGCAAGAAGTCAACAAAGTGTTTCAAGTCAACTACATCCTATTTCAAGCTTGGAAAAGACATTTTGTCCATTTTTTGCATAATTAACTTCGTCAACCCGTCAAGTAGACAACCTCAGATCTGGTGCTATAGAATTGATCCCTGATTTCTCAAAATTTTGGGAGTGGAATTATTTTCCATCAGTGGTGAATGAGTCCCACCTTAAGGCTAGAAATCTATATTTTATCAGATTCTAGATCTTGACACTCAGAAATCTATTCTCGACAATTTTCATCAAAAGCAGGATTGATTCGCTATCAGTGGTGAATGAGTCCCACTAGTGGTTTTTAGTAATCTCAGATAGCATTCAAAAGATTCCAAATTCTCCATTCTCTACCCAGGTGCACTCTGAATCAACCCTTTTCTATTATGTTTTGTATTTTTTCATTCTTAGTTCATATTTTCATATCACATTATGTTTTCCAACATTGCATAATTCTTAGGTTTTGCATACATAATCAATCAAATAGATCATCCAATTACATTTAGATCGTCTCATTTAGTCTTAATTACATCATACATTGCATAATTTGAGTGAACCTAGAGTATATTCATTTGCGTAGAGTTTATCTCTCTCCTTTTAAGTGAAACATCCTAAGAGTGCAAGAATAGCCTATAAGCCCTACCCAAAAATCTACGGTTCAATAATATATTATATATTATATGTTATATAATATATATTATATGATTTATAATATAAAATATATATTATATATCATATAATTTATATAATATTATATATTACATAATTTATATAATATAATATATATTATATAATATATTATATAATATATATTATATTATATAAATTATGTAATATATAATATTATATAAATTATGTAATATATAATATTATATAAATTATATGATATATAATATTGTATATAAATATACTATTGTATATTTATATACAATAAATTTATTATATAATAAACGGATAAACGGATATCCATTATGAATGGATATTTGTTTTTTATTCCAATTAATTTAAGCCACATGGGAATATAATATAGTTTTACAAAATGGATATTGATTTCTTTGAGGAATTTATAACATGAATTCTTCCTCATTTTCATGAACCCTGTCTCATTTTGGCAACCTCCAACGAGTTCCAGGTATGTTGTTCTTACATTTTTTCAATTTTTTTACTAATTAGTGATAAATTTAAGTTTTTTTACATTCTTTGTAGATTTATTGAATTTTTTCACTTCTATCTAAACTTACAAAAAAAATTGAAACCTTAGTTAGTGGAAAACAAAAGAAAAACATCAAACAAAAAAATGGAACCTTCATTACTAGGAAAAAAGCATAAAATTGAACCTATCATACTAAAAAAACACAAAATAGAACTTTCATTACCCCCTTTCTACATTTTTTTAAACTATTTTACATTCTTGTCTATTTTTCCTTCTTATTCATCACTTATTTTCATGTTTCTTAAATTCTTGCTTTGTTTCTTATTTTTAATTTAGTATTTCTTTGCTAAGAAATTTGTTTTTTAATTTTTTAATTGTTTTGACTCTCCACAACTCTCAAAATAGAAAGTATCCTTGTTGGAAGTGCTCTAATTTTCCAATACTTGGTGAATCTGGATCCATTATTAGTACTAACTAGACAAAACTTGTCCTTGCAACCATAGGGAAATGGGAAAAGTGAATGGGTAATAATCAATGGGCTATGTAGGAGGCTATCATATTGTATCATATACAAATGATAGCCTCCCACAAAGCCCATCAATTATTGCCCATTCACTTTTCCCATTTCCTTATGGCTGCAGGGACAAGTTTTGTTTAACCATTACTAACTATGTATACAGATTCACTTAGTATTGGAAATTTGGAGCTTAACACTTCCACCTTTGTTGAATCAATTTGGAGCTTAACACTTCCATATTTGTTGAATCAATTTGGAGCTTAACACTTCCACATTGCAGCGAGGTAAAAATTTAATGTATTTTTAAATGAGATTTTGTATCACTTTAACAATTATTTGTTTTCCATTTACATTCCTTAGACATAATTGAGATTTACACATTTTTTAATTTGTATTCAATCAAGTCATTTATATTGAATGGTTTAAGGGGATTTTAAACATGTATCTTACATTTTTAAATTACAAATTTAATGTAGGTTCACTTATATCTAAATCATGGATCCACACCCTCCAGCTCCACCCACTCTACCTCTTAACCCCCCACCTCAACAACCTGCACCTGATGGTGCTCTCTTTTGAGAACAAGTTGATGTGAATGTTAGAACCATT
The DNA here is from genome assembly GCA_007258455.2 of Sequoia sempervirens. Taxonomy (NCBI): domain Eukaryota; kingdom Viridiplantae; phylum Streptophyta; class Pinopsida; order Cupressales; family Cupressaceae; genus Sequoia; species Sequoia sempervirens. The sequence goes on along the minus strand of VDFB02200678.1, from coordinate 88,626 downwards.
CAGGATCAAGTTAACACTATTCAAAATGAAGAATGTGTTCACCCATTATTGAGGCATTTTGCATAAAAATACAAACTATTGTTGATGTGGTTAGGTCCATGGAAGTGGACTTAGACGAGCATCAACAATGGCTAGAGGAAAGGAGAGAGTCCCAATCTAAAGAGGAAAATGCAAAGAAATGAATAGATGTAACAGAGAGCTGAAAAACTTTATTAAGACAATGATCTTATATTTATAAAAAAAATTGATCTTGGATGGATATTTTATAAAGAATTTTGTTGGATGGATATTTTATAAAGAATTTGGTTTGATGGATATTTTTACTGTTGAATTTATGAATATTTAATAGTATAATGATGAGACAAAAATTTAGTAATAAATATTAAATAATCTATTAATTTAGTGTTTTTTCATATATAGTGGTTATTCATGCATCATGGTTAACTGATGACTTATTTATGATCATAATCATTGTATATATTTCACATGAACAATCTAATTAACATGTATCTTGATGTCTTCTAAGGATTTTTTTTAAAAGTTGCATCAAACCCCTTTGGTGTACATAATGTTCTTGTTTATGTATCATGATTGGAAGATAGTGATTCTTATTCATGATGATTTTATGGTCTTTTACATGAATGATCTAATGATATGTTATTAAACTTGAAGGTTTTAATAGCATGACTGTTGAATTGATTTGTAATGGTTTTGTTTGTGCACCATAAAAAAATGGACCCTTGTCATTTTCATGGTCTTTTAGGCCATGTTTCATGATGTTTGGTCTATTTTGCTCTGATCTTATGCTGTAACATGGATTGAACATGCATATTTAAGTACTAAATTCAAATAATGATGTCTTGTGAAGGTGTTGTGTGTTAGAGTAATAAGTCATTATGCTTAATTAATTATATCATATTGATTAATTAATTAAGTCACTTATTCCTCTTTATTACTTAAGCTAAACTTAGGCACATTAATAATTAATTAATTATTAATTATTAAGTGTGCACACTAGGGTTTCATTTAGGGTTTCTTGATCTCCTTCATAAGGATTGATCTCTTTTGTAATCATTGATTCTCTTAATGCATTTTTACTGAGAGGTTTACAGAACATTATTTTTGGTTCTTCATATCTTTTGCATGTGACAAGTATCCATCTTGCATGCAGGTGATCTTGGTTTTCTAACATGGTATTAGAGCACTAGACCTACAGCTACTTGTTTGTGATCTAAAGATATAGTTTTTCTGTGAGTTTCAAGTGCAAGGGTTTCCACAGGCATCTTTTCTACAAGATATGGGGGTAGCCTATTTTTTGGCCCACTTTGAGCAGAAACGGAGGTCACCATTGTGTTCGCAACGGCCAAAAACCCTAAGATTGCCCTTTGTTTCATCGATTTCTGAGAAGTTGGTCTTGAAGGCAAAAAAAATTGTCTAAGGGGCTGTACGGCCTCCCCAGCACACAAATCGGTGCACAAAAATTTAAAAAAACTATTAAAAAAATGTGTTTTTTGGAATCCACATTGACACTCTCTGTATAAATGAAGATCTACCACTGGGCAGCCACCGGGTGGCCACCGGCCTGCCACCACCGTCGAGATCCTCCACCCGCCTGCCGCTCTCCTCTGTCAGCCCCCGCTGGCTCTCTGTGCCGCCACAGTGGTCCTATGGGGGACCGGGCACTATGCGCCCAGCCCCCAACCACCCACAATGCTAGCCCGTGGACATATGGTGAACCACCAACCCACAGTCAGCCAATGTCGATGGAGAATATTCTGGCAGGATCCAGCGAATATACCAACAGATCCACATATTCCAGTCACCGGTAGCCAAAAAAATTTTCCAGAGGGGGAAATTTTTTGCTCCGATGGCCAGACGACTGTCAATTTTAAGCTCAAATTTTTTTGATGTTAGCATGACATCATGATGATGTCATCTATATAGACGGCCCCTCTTTGCCCCTCTTAACCCTAGTTTTCCCTAAAAGAGTTTTTTTTTCTTTTGGCCATAACTTGGGCATACGGTATCGAAATCAGGCAAACGAGATATTGCCAGAAAGCTGGTTCCAAGCACTTTCATTTGGTGTAGTTTATTTTTCAGTATTTTACTATTTTTTACATTTATTGCTGTTTGAAGTCAGATGTAATTTTTATGCTTCCGAGCTCATAACTTTTTGCCACGATCTCCATTTTTCGCCTCGTTTGAAGCGTCGAAAAGGTATTGAGGAGCTCTAGGTTGTTGTCTAAGCACTTTTTCTATATCTATCCCAGGTTTATCACTTAGTCCATATTTGGCCCGATGGGTTGTTTGGTGATTACTTGGATGTTTTGGCAGTTGGGAGAGTGCATCTTGCATCTTTGCACTTCATTTTCAATAATACATCATTCAATAATTGCTTGTTGCTTCATAGATTCCAAGGTTGTTCCCGTTTGGAGTTTTCGAGTGTTCCGTGGCATCGAGCCTTTTGTTGCTTTATCATGATTCCTTGAGTCAATTAGTGACTCTCATCTGGTTTTAGTAGTATATAGAAGAATATTTCCTTGCTTGCCTATATCAAGTTCCAGTGTTACTCTATAGAGTTTTTCCAGTGCTTCTTTGCAGCATGTTATCTCATTGTAAGGGGGTTTTGTCCCACTTGGTTTTTCCTTCTCTTACTCATTCTTGCATTTGTAAATGGGTACCTAATCAGGTCTAGTTGCTGGGTAATAAGTCATTATGCTTAATTAATTATATCATATTGATTAATTAATTAAGTCACGTATTCCTCTTTATTACTTAAGCTAAACTTAGGCACATTAATAATTAATTAATTATTAATTATTAAGTGTGCACACTAGGGTCTCATTTAGGGTTTCTTGATCTCCTTCATAAGGATTGATCTCTTTTGTAATCATTGATTCTCTTAATATATTTTTACTGAGAGGTTTACATAACATTATTTTTGGATCTTCATATCTTTTGCATGTGACAGGTATCCATCTTGCATGTAGGTGATCTTGGTTTTCTAACATTGTGAAGTGTTGTAAAACATTTCTACACCCTTCTAGACTCTATTCATTACAATTCACCTAAAAATAACCTCTTCATCACTTATCAAATCCTATTTTGAAGTGTTGTAAAGTCTTGTAACAAGATTCCATGCTTTTCTAGGCTTAATTTCACTATTTACACCTTTCCTATGCTTTATTTGACCCCTTTATGCCCTTATAAGCCTTAATTAACTGCATTTTTTTATGTAAACCTAACAAACAACATTAAACATGACTTAATTCCTAACACCCATTTTCAGGTCCTAGGTGGGACCCATTTGCCATGGGTGGTGAATGAGTCCCCCTTGGCTCCAAATTCAAAAAATTTAAAATTTCCTTTCGATTTTTTATTCAAAATCACTTGATGTCGGCCTATGACGAGGTATTAATGTGTTAATAAGACATAAGATTGTATGAATAAGTGTTTTTGCATCCATTTCAACCCCCATTCATTCAAGAATTCAATCTCACATCACATTCAAGTATTTAAGCAACTTACAACATCAAATCAAGCACTATACAAGAATTTTGGAGCATCCATTGACACAAATTTAGATTTTCATCAACAAGGGTGTGGTAAGTTGATAGCATTTGCATGTTCTTTGTTTATCATTATCTTTCATCTCATTATTTCATTAAGGGTTTGATTACCAAAGTGGGGTTTGACCAAGGCAAACCCCTATTTGCTAACCCTCAACAACTTTTCCCCTCTTGCATTTGTGTTTGCAGACCTTTGTATGTAGATTTTGCAATTATTTAGGTTTTGAAGAGTTTTCAACAAGTTAAATAGGTGCTTCAAGTCAAATCAACCTTATTTCAAGCTTGGAGAATGTATTCTATCTATTTCCTACAAAATTAGCTTTGGCAACCCGACAAGTAGACATTTTTTAGATCTAGTGTTGCAAAGTTGTCTCCTATTTTCTCAAAATTTTGGAAGAGGACTGGTTTTCCACCAGTGACAAATAAGCCACACCTTAAGACTGAAAATCTAGGTTTTGTCATATTCTAGATCCTGACAGTCAAAAACTAGTCCCCAATAGTTTTCACCAAAAGCAGGACTAATTCGCCACCCTAGGCGAATGAGTCCCACTATTGATTTTATGAGACTCTAAACAACATTTCAAAGATTCCAAATTCCTCAAATCTTTCCCAGGTGCAAACTGATTTAACCCATTTATTTTTGTTCTGCATGTATTCATTCTTATTTCACTGTTTTACATATCACATTGTGTTTTCTAGCATAGCTTAAATCTTTAGTTTTGCATTCAAATTCAATCATATAGATTATTTAATTTCACTTAGTTCACTTCATTTAGCTTAAATAACATCACACATAACTAATTTGAATGAACTAGTTAGCATTTTTGGCCCTACTCTCTCCTTCTAGGTGAAAAACCCTAGAAGATTTAGAAACAGTCCTAGGGTGGCAAAATATACGGTTCGATTTGATGGTTGTATCACTTCTTATTATAGAGGGTCCCAACATGGGAAAAAAATCTTTCTCTCAACTCTCTCTCTCTCTCTCTCTCTCTCTCTCTCTCTCTCTCTCTCTCCCTCACTCTCTTAGGTCTCTCCCTATCTCCCTCTCTCCCCCTCTCTCCCCCTCTCTCCCTCTCTCTATGTATCTCCCTCTCTCCATATCAACTCTCTATCTGGATCTCCCTCTCACTCTCAGGTCTCTCCCACCCCTTTCTCTCTCTCAAGTCTCTTAGAGCTTCCTCTCTCCCTCCCTCTCAAGTCTTTATCTCTCCCTAGATCAACTCTCTCTCTATCTCTCTCCTCAAGTCTCTCTCTCTCTCCCTCTAAGGACTTTATCTCTTTGTCTGTCTCCCTCTCACTCTTAGTCCCCCCTCTTGTTGGTGCTCCAAATTGAACCAGACCAATGAATCCTAAAGAATTAGCCAATTTTTTATACTCAAACTCAAGGGGGATTTGGCCAACTGACAAGATTCAATCAAAGACTAAGATCTTCTACACTTTTGGCTCTTCAAGAACAAGGTGGGTCAACCTATACAATTCCTAAAACTTAATTCACTCATACACACTAACATTTCTTTTTATAATAGATAACTCCCCATGAAAATGCACCAAGAAAGCATTGAAAATTTTAGATCTGGCTAAATTCTTAGTCTCTCAACACTCACTCAGCTAATGGGAAGCAGGACAACACCAAACCACAACCAAGAACAAGAATTAAGAATGATTTTGAATTTATAAAATGTTTCTAAGATGAACTAAGCTGCAAGATAAATCAGTGCCTAATTTTGGGCCATGGATTCAAACACGTAAAATGAATTCATCAGCAAACAAACTTCAACCAGTGGATTTAAATTGTTAATGCCTTGCATAAATTGTTAATTTCTTACATTAACAGATCCTCTCCTATTACCAATTGAATTTTGCTTACCAAATCCAACCTACACACTTAAAATCATTGTTATCTGTTTAAAGTATTTAATCATTTCTTTGAAATAGACCCATAAATAAATAACACAATCTCATGAAATTTGAGATGACAAACTCAAAGATACTTGGTATTATTGAATTCATATGACTAAAATGTACAAATATTAAGACAATTTGAAGATATTCATGAATGTGAAAACACTTTCATGATTTATTTGCATAAACTGGTTGTATTTTCTCATGAAATCAAAAAACATAGCTTATAGACTCAAAAAATGACTTGGAACTTGACATTTTCTATCTACCCAACCCCATACAAGAATTTAGAAAAATAGAACTCAACCTCAAAACTCAAGTGAGCAGATTTCCTTATTGATTTGCTCATTTTCTTCTCTCATAATTTCTCACAATACCTTGCCTTAATCAATCACACTTCTGAATGCTAAGTGTAAATGACCTAAATAGTAGTTTTTCCTTCTACATTTATTGCGTGGAGCAATGAAATTCACAATCAATATCTAACACACATGCATAACCTAGGAAGCTCATTGGTACATGTACTATCACCATTTAACTCCCCATTTGCATGGAAATCCATAGACTATTCTTCATGATTACCAACATTTTCATCTCCACACAAATTGAGATCAACTCAATCACTCTGCAGGATGTTAGCCATTAATGCGGACTAGTTTCATAGAGTAAAAATGGTTGTCACATGTTGTTTTTCCAATTTTGAATGCTATTTGTTGATCTTTTTAATTTATGGACGATCAGACAACCAACCTTTGTTTGACCACCTTTGACTTCTAGTGGTGCTTCGCTAATGTGCTCCACAACCAATCATTGTCATGCATGTTATCTAACATCTTCACCATGTGGGGGCTCCACCAACCAAGTAGACTGATACAGGTGTCAAGATCTTGCTGATCTCATTGGTTTTAACCATCGTTCACTTTCACCCAGCGAGCCAGTGGGGAATGGTGAAGATCATTCCACTAGATTGATCTAGGCCACTCGTTGAAGATGTTAGGCCATGAGAGCGGTGGTGGGGAGTGGGTATCACACATCACATGGACACATGTCATATTCTCACCAGCCTCACTGCATTTATCTCACTAGTATTTAACTCTCGCGGGCTAGCAGGGTACAGTTGATATCTTTTCCTTGATCTTCAAATCTTGAAATCTGCACATCATGTAACGTTAGCATTAAATGGATGGACTTGGTCTAGCTGAGGGTGATATGATTTAAGGCGTAATTCATCAGATTAAACTTAAAACCTGACCTTAGGAAAAGACTTAATATGGTGGGAAAGCAATGACCAGTTTGTTGGGCTAATGGGGCTGGTAGACTGACATGCCATATGGCTCAAGAGATGACTTAAGGGGTCGATGACTGACCAAGCAGGTCAACCCAAAATTATAATGTTTACATGCTTTCATGAATAAAACCCTACTCACCTATAAGGAAAAGGGTTTATCAAAGAGGCAGACCAGACCCATGGAGAGGAAAAATCCATCAGGATTTTAGAAGCTCTAATAGTGGCTCATGCTCGGGGATGCATACCCCTAGTGGGTATGGTGAGAATCAAAATCTCTGGTTGAAACAGATCAGGGTAGAATGCCAAAAGAGGGGCTTACCTAGACAAGGTAAGCAGACACAAGGAAAACCCAAACCCCATGTACACAATTTATAGAACTATACATTGTATTTCATTTCAAAAGCCTCATATGAACCATTGGCTTTGATCCTCAAATTGGAGGCCCATGGCCCCCAAAACTTAGGGACAATTTTTTCCTCTGTCAAACACCTTAGCCTATTTCACCAACATTGGATTTTCATGAATGTTGTGCAATTCTAGGTGTACAGCCTCATCATGATCAGTATTTCCCATAATACTTGAGATAACACTGCCAAAATCATCATTTCCCATCATGGATTCATCAAATTGTATTGAAAAAACAAAACTCTAATATGTTGCACCATGATGGGGTGTAGTATCACACCCAAGCTATTCATCAAATTTGAAAACTTCATAAGCACTAAGGCTTACATCTGGAAATTATTTCATAAGATTAGGAAAAGGGAAAATAAAACCATACATCCCCTTCATGTACCTCTCATCAACATTGTCTTTGGTGGGTGAAAGGAAATTCACAATCATATCGAGAAGATAAGGAATATCTACAAAAAACTCAACTACGGCCTCATACTGAATAGAAAAATTCCCTTAGTTATATGCATTTTCATATTGCTCATTATGTGGATCAAATACATGTGCCAAATCAATATGATGCTCCTCTTCAACATGACATGATGTCACTAGAAAATTGATGCATCCAACCTGATTAGTCCTTTGATCACCGAAAATAAAATTTTCCTCCTTACCCTATCCCTTATTGCAATGTAGATCATATGTTGATGGTAATTCAACCCTCTTCTCAACCACATTATGAATGGTTGTAGGAGAATAATCAACAGTACCTATACACCCATTATTAGTAGTGTCACATCTAAGATTGTCATCATATCTCTCCACAACACATGAGACATTACCATCTCGGAGTGCCAAAAAATATGAACCATCTTCAACATGCTTATCATAGGCCACTTGTTCAACCCCATGTTGGAAGACAATCCTCACCATATCTATGCCACTAGATTTCCCTTTCAATTGATAGATTATGAAATCAGGGCCAACATTTTCAAATGCATTATCACCTTGGCATCTATATATGTCCTCTCCAACAAATGTGGTAGTAATATATGATAATCTAATTCATCAAGGTTGTCTTCAAACAAAGGATTATTCCTACACCAATAAACATATTTCTTTGTATCCTCAATTCTAGGTATGGAATCATCAAATAAATATTTTTACCATATCTTGGACATAATTTGATGTATCTCATCATCTACATCATGAAAAATCCCTTGACCTGGGTCTTCCAAGTATTCAAAATTAGTGTAGTCACTTAAGGAGAAAAGAGAAGCAGATTCACCAACTTCTTCATCACTTATGTTCATAACAATTGATCCATGCTTCAAAAATTCTTCACATGAGGAGAATTGTTCACTTCCTAAAAATTAGATCCCCTGAAGGCTATTGACATACCTGCTACTAGAAGCTATGGATTCTATTTCTAATTCATAAGAGGGGCCATATTCAACTGAATATTGTTCAAAGCCAACCTCACCTCTCTGACTCCTTGCTTGTGCCTTGTCATAAACACCAAAATTATCCCTACTAATAGGTGACACCAGATTAATTCCAGTAACATGCATTTGTGTAGTTTCATGCATTTCCTATATAGACTCATGCTTAAGACATCTAGAGGGGAGTAATGAGATATGACCTCCTTGACTTCACAGTTTGTTTCTTCATCCTCATCACTATTGGGTGCATCTGTCTTTAGGCTGTCTATGAGATGACAACACGCAATGGTTGATTGTCCTAATACTGATGCTCCTTGTTGATCTATTGTGTTAATCTATGTATCTCCTCATTGTGACAATCACCATCCAAATTGTGGGATGCAATGGGATACATACAACCATGCTTGACCTCTTCAACTATACTTATCCAATCCACCACTTGGTCAATGCTTTGGGGCTTCATATCTTAAGGCCATTGGCTTGATTCTAGTGTGTAGGCTTCATAAAATAGATTAATACACATCAGTTCATTTGGTCTAAGCCCTATGGGAATTTCCATTAAAATATCCAAGTACCTTGAAAACAAGTCATATGTTGACTCATTCCTTTTCCTCTTTATTTCATACAACTTCCCAATAGATAACATCAAGTTCATCCCTCCCCCACATGGTAGGTTAGAGGCTGATGCTTGCTTTGAACTTCTTGAAAATGATGTAAGCACAATATCTAAAGGATCCTCATCCTGATGAAAAATTTTACTTTCTAATTGACCCAGTTGGATTGTCTAGACACTACTAGAACTAGCAACACCAATCACTGCAAATCTCCTCATAATTGAGTACTTCAAATTATTCTCAATATTCGCAGCTTCCTCATAAGCTTGTTGTAATGTAACTAGTTCTTTGTCTCTCAATAGGAAACTCATTTTTCTATCAAATGCTCCCAAATATACAACCAAGCACTCTACATCATTTGGCCTTATGCATTTAGGAATTTCCATTATAACCTTAGCAAATATAAGGTTGAAGGCAGGGACCAATTCATCTTTATCTTTAGAGATTTCCATGAATTTTCTCCTTGCCATACTTGGATTGATCCTTTCACCAAATTGCTTGAGGAAAGAAACTTTGACTTCATTCCAATAATGTATAGAGACGGTAGGAAGAAAAGAGAACAAGTCTCTTGCATCTCCCTTTAATGATTGAACAAAAAGTTTCATCACCACATTGTCAAAGTCAATTTCATAGTCACCCATCACATCTACAAATTATTGTAGATGTTTATTTGTTGATTCATATTTCTCACCACTAAATTTTGGTATCTTATCCCTGATCTTGGGTGGCATAACATTCATATAGCCACAAATATTTTCAAAGTTGATAGCTCTGTACCTATCAATACAAAATCCATCCTGATGGGCCCAAGACTACTTGAATTGCATATTTTTGTCCATATTTGTACCAAATGGCACAAATTGACAACTCATCCTTAATTCTTAAAACTAAACTTAAAAGATTTATGATTTTTATAAAACATTACTTCAATTCCTTTTACAAGTATAATCCCAATATCTTGGCACAAGTATTCCATACAAAGTCTACCTGAGATCTACAATAGGACATGCTTCTTGCACTCTACTACATAAATTTCAACTCACATATGAAGCATGCTAAAATTATTGAATAATCCATGATCTAGTGCTAAATCACTTATTAGGGAATCATTTTCATGTCGAGCATTGGAAATTTATGATGATATTATCTGTAAAATGCTCAAAATCCTTTCAAATTTTACAAGAGTACTTGTATGTTGGCAGCTATGAAGTGTTTCTTAACACTAGGAACAAAGATCCAAAAAATTGATGTATTCTTAAATAGGTTCTTTGAGTTAGAGTTTCCACCTCCCTTCAGAGGAAAAAGCTTCAAATAGGATGAAGCTTCTTTGCAAAATAAGGCAGGTTCTAGGCTATCTTTCACAACAGACTCACGTTTGGATCCTTTACTACATATAGATTGTAGACTAGGTTCAAAAATTTGAAAGCATTTGGATTAAATCATCATTTGACTCTGCATTTTGTATCTACATCTTTGGAGAATGAGAACTCCCCAACACAGTCGCCATTTTTTTGGTGCTCCAAATCGAACTAGACCAATGAATCCTAAAGAATTAGCCAATTTCTTATACTCAAAATCAAAGAGGGATTTGGCCAACTGACAAGATTCAGTCAAAGACTAAGATCTTCTACACTTCTGGATTTGCAAGACCAAGGTGGGTCAACCTATACAATGCCTAAAACTTAATTCATTGATACACACTGACATTGCTTTTTATAGAAAATAACTCTCCATGAAAATGCACCAAGAAAGCATTGAAAAATTCAAATCGGGCTAAATTATTAGTCTCTCAACAATCACTCAGCTATTGGGAAGCAAGACAACACAAAACCACAACCAACAATAGAAATTAAGAATGATTTTGAATTTATAAAATGTTTATGAGATGCACTAAGATGCAAGATAAATCAATGCCTAATTTTGGGCCATGGAGTCAAACACATACAATTAATTCATCAGCAAATAGACTTCAACTAGTGGATTTAAATTGTTAATGCCTTGCATCAACTATTAATGTCTTAGATTAATAGATCCTCTCCTATTATCAATCAAATTTTGCTTACCAAATCCAACCTGCACACTTGAAATCACTGTTATCTGCTCAAAGTAGTTAACCATTTCTTTGAAAGAGACCCATAAACAAATAACACAATCTCATGAAATTTGAGATGAAAAACTCAAATATACTTGGTATTATTGAATTCATATGATTGAAATGTACAAATCTAGAGACAATTTGAAGATATTCATGAATGCACAAACACTTTCATGATTTATTTTCATAAACTGGTTGTATTTGCTCATGAAATCAAAAACTACAGCTTACAAACTCAAAAAATGACTTAGAAATTAACATTTTCTATCTCCCTAGCCCCATACAAGAATTTAGAAAACTAGAACTCAACCTCAAAACTCAAGCGAGCAAATTTCCTTATTGGTTTTCTCATTTTCTTCTCTCATAATTGCTCACACTACCTTTCCTTAATCAATCACACTTCTGAATGCGAAGTGTAAATGACCTGAATAGCAGTTGTTCCTTTTATATTTATCACATGGAGTGATAATGTTCAAAATTAATATCTAACACACATGTGTAACCCACGAAGCTTGTTGGAAGATGTACTATCACCATTTAACTCCCCATTTTCATGGAAATCCATAGACTATTCTTCATGATTACCAGCATTTGCATCTCTACACGAATTGAGATCAACTCAATCACTTTGTAGGATGTTAGCCATTAATTCAGACTAGTTGCATAGAGTAAAAATGGTTGTCACATGTTATTTTTCCAATTTTCAACGCTATCTATTGATCTTTTACCTTGATGGATGATCAGAAATCCAGCCTTTGTTTGACCACCTTTTATTTCTAGTGGTGCTTCACTAATGTGCTCCACAACCAATCATTTTCATTCATGTTTGCTAAAATCTTCATTGTGTGGGGGCTCCACCAACCAAGTAGACTGAGATAGGTGTTGAGATCTCACTGATCTCTATGGTTTTAACCATCGTTCACTTTCACCCAGCAAGTTGGCGAGGAACAGTGAAGATCGTTCTGCCATATTGATCTCAACCGCTTGTTGAAGATGTCAGACCATGAGAGCAGTAGTGAGGAGTGGGTCCCACACATCACAAGGACACATGTTAACTTCTCACCAACCTCATTGCATTTATCTTGTTGGCACTTAACTCCCACGAGCTGGCGAGGTACGATTGAGATATTTTCCCTGATCTTTGAATCTTGAAATCTGCACATCACGTAACATTAGCATTAATGGATGGACTTGGTCTAGCCGACGGTGATGTGACCACTAGGGTTAGTGTCTTAAGGTGTAATTCATTGGATTAAACTTAAAACCCAACCTTAGGAAAAGACTTAATATGGTGGGAAAGCGGTGACCAGTTCATTGGGCTAATGGGGCCGGTAGACTAACATTCCAGATGGCTCAAGAGATGACTTAAGGGGTTGATGACAAATCAAGTAGGTCAACCCAAAATTATAATGTTTACATCGTTTCATGAATAAAACCCTACTCACCTATGAGGACAAGGGTTTATCAAAGAGGAAAACCATACCCATGGAGAGGAAAAAATCACTAGGATTTTAGAAGCTCTAACACATTTGTCTCTCTCAGGTGTCTCTCTTGGACTCTCTCCCTCTCAAGTCTCTTTCTCTCTCTCCATCTCAAGACTCTCTCCCTCTCTCTCTCTCAACTCTTTCTCCCCATCCCTCTCAAGTCTCTCACTCCCTCTTAGATCTTCTCTCTCCCTCTCTCTCAAGTCCCACCCACTCCCTCTCTCTTTCTTGTGAATTGGTCACACATCAATAAATATATAATATATACTATGTATTAAATATATTATAATATATATATATATATTACATAATATTAATATAATATATATACTATATACTATATATAATAATTATATATAATATAATATATTATATTATAATAATATATAATATTATACAATATAATATTATATAATATAATAATATAATATATTTTAATATTATATATTATAATAATATAATATAATAATGTATATTATTATATATATTAATATATAATATAATAATGTATAATATAATAATACATAATATATAATATACTATATAATATATAATATATTATATATAATATTATATATTATATATTTATGTATTATAAGTACATAATACATATTATATAATATTATATATTATAAATAATATAAAATATATATAACTAACAGATATTCATTTTGAAAAACAAAACAGATATCCATTATGAACAAATAATTGTTTTGGTTTGGTATTACCAAACCAAAATGGATATTGGCTCAAGATTTAGCTTAGGATTGTTTGACCTGCAAAGTCAACCCAAAAAACATGTTTTTGAAAATTTGTTTAGTTTTTTTAGGTTCGTCCTTGTGGCTGATGACTTTTTTTACCCAAATTTCATCAAACGAAAAGGGTTTATGTAAAAAATTGTTAGCTTTCCACCAAAATAACTATTAGGGGTCCAAATCTGCACCCTAATGCCAAGCTTTGAATGAACATGAAAAATTTAGATGTAACATGGGACTACTTTCAAGTTGTGGGTATCCTATTTGAAAGCAAACCTTCAGTGATAAGGGTTGGCTTCCCCTTTTTATGTCACCTAACTACTAATCTCTAAGGTAAAGGGTGAGAATTGCATAAAAAAAACCTAATACTAAAAATACCTAAGGTGATGCACCAAAACAACTTAGACCTGTGAACAACCTATCACATTCAAATTAATATCATAAATTTTGATTCACACAATTCACTTTCCAATGTAGTTTACATAAATAATTTATAAGGAGGTCTATAAACCATGCTTTTCAAAGAAAAACAGGGGTTTCACAACTAACAACACTATTAAACAACACAACTTATAACCTATAAACATACATCTACTAAACAAATGCCTAAACATGAGATAGGTTTTCAAGGAAAGATAGATTTTCACAAGACAAACTAATCAGTCATTAAAAACATACATGAAAAATGTGAAATGAGAAGGTAAAAATGCTCTACTTTATTAATTCAAAGTGCTTACTGCATCATAAGTCCACATGAGTTACAATACTGCTCCATAAAAAATAGCTCCAAGAAAAAAAGCAATCCTACTACTGGAAAGAAAGAACTAGCTCAAAATTCTCAAAATGAACATAATTAAGGAAAAAAACCACCAAAAACCCCTCACACATGTCCATCTAGAATGTTTTGGTCAGATGCAGCAATAAGGCCAAAAAAGAACCTTCTAAAATCACTCTAAAAAGTCCTCCAAACAGTCCAAGGTCAATCCAAGACCATAGTCATGCCAAAAGAATGACAAAACAGCCTCTAAAATAGCCCATGTTCATCTAAAATAGTCAAATACCTCAGCCCAACACTCTCTTCATACCTGCAGTTTAATCATTTTGTCTCCCATCTTTGACTCAGCAATATGTGTGTTTTGAAAACACAAGACTCCAAAAGGCATTAAAGATAATAATCTTGATTAAGTGATTCATAATACATCACTTAATCAAGTCATTTTACATATAAAAACACAAAATAAGGGGGCCCACCATCAATATGATTTTCATTTCATTTGCAAGTGAAAATGTTAAAGTGATTATTAAAATCACTTAAATGGTATTACAATGTTTTGAAACAAAAGAGAAAGCAATAATGAAATGAAAAAATTATTTTAAAAGAATTAATAATGTCAAAAAGGCATATGGTTATATCACCTCTTCTTCACTCTGCATTGTAAGGCTATATGTGGTCAACACTCTGATTTGCAAGGAAACATAAAAGCTCAAAAAACTTGGCCAATATGGCCAACCTCCATATTTCTTGTAAAGCATATTCTCCAAGGAAAATGATGCATGATTCAAAAACCAAAGGCATACACATGTAACTTGGCACACTCCATATGTTGTATTGTTTGAGGACTTAGGACTTGGCATAGTTTTGAAACAAGGGGAAAAGCTTAAGGCATAACATGCCTAAGTCAATAGACATAAGTTTCGGCCCCCATTGAATTAACACATGTTTTCATTTTTTTAAACATGGAAAGAAAATCCCATCGCCGTCGAATGGCATCAAACCTTAATCATCAAAAGACAAAAAAAAAATAGAAAACACCATCATTTTGTCGTTGAACATTCTAGAAAATAGATGTTGTCAACCTGGGTTTGAGAAAACATAGAATAATGGAGATTTGACATTGGTTGTGTGGTGATTTCATAAGGGAAACACTTCGAACAATAGGTAAGTTTTTGTTGCACAAAATCTGCATTTTACCACCATTTTAGAGGCCATTTCTCGACTACAGGCCACAGCCATGGACATATTTCTTACCCATCTATATCATTTTTCTCTTTATATTGTTTTTTCACTTTGTTCACAGTCATCATGAAAAACTCATGAAGCTTGAATGGAGGCCATTAAAATGATTTTAAGTTGAAGGAAAAAAAAAAAAAGTTCTGGTAAGCTTTTAGCAACTCCATCTTTAGATTTCAAGCAAAAGAAACCCATATTTTGTTTCTACCTTGATGATAAAGCATGAAAAGCTCATTTCCTTTCTACATTTGTTAATGAAGACACTCCATTATTTTTTACCTATTTCTTTCATGAAGAAAAAAGTTTCTTGGTTGTGGCAATGGATAGAAAATAGTGTACTTTTTATATGTGGCTTTGCTTCACTTGAAAGCCCCATAATGTCTTTTCAATTTTCTTTTGTATCAGCAAATTTCTCATCAACCGAGATGGGTTTTTGATATGTAGAAGAACAAAATGGATTGTGATCTCGGCCTCCATTTTTAAAATGGGTTTCCTCTATATTTTTGTATTTATTTTCCTTTTACAATCTAATTACAAAACCCCTAAGTGGGATTCTTGTAGCACATATATTTTTGTATCCGCATTTTTTTGCAAAAGAACCCAAGTGGGGTTTCTTGGTTTTTTGAAGAAACTTAGATTTGTTGTAAAAATGCAAATGGGTTTTGTGTTATACCTTCCTTTTTCTTCAATTTGTAGCAATGTTGTATTTCATTTAAAAACCCTAGGTGGGTCTTCCATATTTGCAGAAACAGAGATCTATTTCGACACGACCTATAATAATGCATGAAATGGGCTGTCATTTTATCATTCGTGTTCTTTTTTCTCCATTGTTTAATGCCTTTGCATTAGCCTCTCATGATAAACCCAGATGGGTCTTTTTAATTTGAAAGAAAACCTAATATTTTGTTGAAAAATGATTCAAAGCCATTGTACAGTGTGGGTAAAATTGAAAGCTCCAATTTGTAGAAAAAATGTGTTTTTTCTATGAGCATCTGAATTGATTTTTGTAAATACAATTCTTTTCCTATAGAATATCTTTGAAAATTGAAACCCCAAAGTGGGTTTTTCATTATGAAGAACCTCCTACATTTAAGATTTCCTTTTAAGAGTACCATACTCTATCCTTTTGATGATACATCCTCATGTTGCTTAACACTCATGCTAACCCCTTTTGATGCCTCAAACACCTTGGAAAAACACCACTATATGAAACTTTGGCATCATGATTGTTATTGTACATATCTAGCAAGGTGATTGTAATGTTTTCTAAGAGGGTAATGTTCATCTTCATCCTTGAAACACTATTCTTGACATTCATGAAGTGGTTGCTTTCTTTTCACAAGATAATTGTCTTATCACACTGTATTCCATTGATCATTTTTCCTCATGCATCAAGATCAGTGTGACTAGATACTCCCTGGAACATAAATCTTCTTAATCTTCAATTCATATTCTCCTTTGATGAAAGCACTATATATATGCACCAAACTTTGGATTCTCATGAAACACAATTATCATGCTTTGTTCATTGTCAAAATTGAGCTCCTCCATTTCAATCAATAACATTATTTCCCTATGTGATAGGGTCCCTCTTTGAATCCTTTTGTCTATGCTTAAAGGAATCATTTCTAGAGGTAACCATTTGGCAACCTGTAGAGCCTACAACATTAGTTAATGGCCCAGTATTGAGAGTAGAAGACACCTGTTCTTTTCCTTTCCTAATTACTATTCTACTTTATGAATTAAAATGGTCTGCATAAATGATTCAATGCCATTGCACAACAAGGGTATGAGTTAGAGACCCCCCACATCTTCCATTCCTTCATGCACATTACTCGGGACTTAAATTCTTGGGACTATCCATTAGAAATTATAAGCTCTTTTATTTCACGATCTCTGTTATGGGCATAACAATTGTATTGTGATCACATCATATGAGGGTTCCAGTGTTTTCATTGACTTCTTGTAATGAAATTTTCATAAAATATGATTGTCCTTTACCTTTTATTCTTTTCTCCCTACTGAGTTCTCTCCTTTCAAAAAATCAAGGTACTTGGGAATATCTACCAAAGGATACCCTTCTTCTCCATACAATATGTAGCATTGTATCACCAATTTCAACTATCATAGTCAATGACAATGACCTTACAACACTTATTTTCACAAATGCACCACAACTAGCATTAGAAATTCCATTTTTCTTGCAATGATAAACATTTTCTATTATATTCTCGTAGGACCACCCCTTGTAGATTTTGCAAAAGTGGGAGAGCACTGTAACACAGTTCACTAGAAAATAATGACAACCCCATACTTGTTGGACCTTGTTGTCCTATAGCATGCATTCATGATTGTATTCAGATTGTCTCCTTGGCCTCACTACCCCTGTATCTTTATGTTTGACCATCACTTGAACAAGTTGCATAGGTCATAGGATTTCATTATTATTTTCCTATGCACTTCAACTTCTCCATTTCTTGACATGTGGCTGCACCAATGGTTGTATTTTGATGCAAATGGCTACTTCACTTGAGTATGATGGTGTGCCCCTTGTTTTCTCATGGCTTACTATTTTTTCTTGGTCAATGCTTGATAGCTCCACATTGCTTTCTCCATTTCCATCAATAAATTTATTGTGAACTGCATATTAGTTATGGAGGTAATCCTTGGGTCTGAGCAAATCAAGAAAATGTAGATGAAAGTTGATCATTATGTGACACCGAATAGGGTAGTTGAAATTTTTTAATACCCTTCATTTCTTCTTCATCCATAATGTAATCTCTCGTGACCATTTCTTGTTTTCCTTTAGTCAATTCAAAGGACATTTTTCTTTGTTGTTGTCTTGCATGACATGAGAATACATGTTGTCCCAACCTTCATGGCCTCCATAGCAATGCTTGATATGCCACATGAATTTTCTATCTGATCTTCACAACATTTGTTTACCTTTTGATCATGTGTAACACATAAACTTTCTCCCCACTTTGATCCTAGTGGGAAGAAACATGTCCCCTATGTCAGTGACCTAAAATCTCACCATCCTACATGATGTGTGGTTGTCCAATAGGGTCAAGGTGAGAGGGACCTAAAAATACTCTGGATTGCTCTCTCATTATTTAAGAGATGCATAATTGAGCTTAATGCATCTTTTGAATCTGATAATGAAAGTTGATCAATTGGTGTGATTCCATATTGATTTAATGCATTAATAATAGGTATATCTTTGATCAAGTTGCTCAATTTCCTACTTCTTTCAAAGCATTTTGAGCTCTACCCTCATCATTTACCCCACATGTTGTATTTAATCTGAACTAGAACAGTAACCAGACTTGTCCTAAATTTTCACATGAAGCAAACAAGTTAGAAAAATACATGCATATTTTGGATGTCTTTGATGACTTCATTTTTTTCCAAGACATCGAAGGTTTGCATGCTTATTTAATGCACTTATGGATCAGTTTATAAATGCATAGGTAGGTGTGTATGTAAGGATTGAGATATTTTATTGCTTAGAGAATTGCTCTAATATCATTGTTTTTCTAGATGTAGGAGCTAGGAGTACTACGAAGCTGGGGAGGACACAAGTAGCTTGGGGCAACAACAACAAGGCAAGATGGAAAATTTACAACCAATCATTCTTAGGCAATGGCTGGTCTCCATTCTTATATGCACATTGTGTTTTTACTTATTCATGTATAAATTGTTTCTCCATTTTCATTGAATAAGTAAAGTTAGTCCCTCGGCTTGTGAGGGACATGTACACTTCATGATTATCAATAAAATATTACAATTGTATACATATGAATCTATTTTCTCATTTATTGTAATTACAACATTGGAATGAAAAAAAATGTAATATGTTTCATTTTACAATCTTTTTCCATGTATATTAAACCTAGCAAACTTATGGTTTATCTTTTAAATTTTTAAACAAACACAAAAGAATAAACACTAAACTTGATTTCAGCTGAAAGAAAAAAATCAGGTAACATTTTTTGTGACATCTACTATATGTTTGTCTGCTAAACATGAGACCAGCTGCCTAAGCTTATCCATTGGGCATGGGGTCACTCAGAAATATAACACCACTTGAAAACAACATTGGAAATTGTTGTAACTGACTACACCAGAAAGAGACACTTTGAAAACCAAGAAAACCCAACAATGCAGAATGAAAACTACCACCTAATTATGCAAAACAACACTTAGGGAAAACTCAAAAAACATTTAACTAATGTGCATCAGCACTTAGAGGAAACAAAAACTACTCTAATTTGTACAAAACATTTTTAGATCATACCTCAAAATAGAGTTTGAGGTGTATCCCATTCACTGGGATAGGCAGAGCTTCTCCATCCATTGATGTCAGTTGAAAACCATTGTGCTCTTTGCACTTAGTAATGACAAATGGGCCACTCCACATGCTATCAAATTTTGTATGATTTCCAAGCCTACTCTTTAACTCATCCCATTTGAGAACATATCCCTATTTAAATACCCTGGGTGTTGCTCTTTTATCAAACACCTTCTTTATTTGGAGTTGATGCAACTCCATTGTTTTCATGGCTCTATCTCTAGTTTCATCCAGCTCTATGAGTTGTGCATATCGGACAACCATTGGGTCCTCCTCTTCAAACATTTCAAGTCGGTTCATTATGTCAAGAGTTGGAAGCTCAACTAATAAAGGAAGCCTTGCTTCTTTACCATATACTAGAATATAAGGGGAGTTTCCAATGAACTTCTTTGGAGTTATTATATCTACTCACAAGGCATATTTTAACATGTTATGCCAATTTCTTTGGTTATCCTCCAAAATCCTTCTGATGATTTTGATCGGGCTCTTATTGGTTGATTCAGCCAAACCATTACCTTGAGGGTAATAATTTGATGAGGTATTCAGATGAATACCATTCTTTATAGCCCAATCACTTATTCTTAACCCAACAAATGCCAAAACATTATCAGAAATGATTGATTCAGGTACCCCAAATCTAGTTACTAAATCAACATAAAAATTTAAAACAACACTTTCATTGGCTTCTTTCAAAGCCACTGCTTTAGTCCATTGTGTGAAATAATCAGTTGCAGTAAGCACCCACCTATGTCCTGCACTTGAAGGTGGGTTAATGACACCTATAAAATCAATGCCCCATCTCATGAAGGGTTGTTCTACTTGAATGGGTTGTAATGGTAAAGTTGCAGCCTCTCTTTGCCTACAAAAATGGCACATTTTACACACTTCTTGGCCCAAGCATGGGCATCCTTAAACACACTTGGATAATTATAGCCAGCTCTCATTATTTTCCATGTAGTTGTTCTTGGGGAAAAATGACCCCCTGCAATTCCATCATGGAACTCGTGAAGTACTTTATCAACTTGATGTTGATCAATGCATCTTAAGAGGACACCATTAAGGTCCTTTCTAAAAAGAATGTTTCCAATCAACACATAGGGAATAGACTGCAGTCTAAAATACCTCCATTTAGCTTTATCTAAACCTGGTGGACACTGACCATTTTGCAAAAATTGATTCATATCTTGCACCCAACCTACATTTGTTGTAGATGCATCAGTTGTAAGCTCATTATCAACAACTAGAATTGCCTCTTTTTCTACATTTCCTTCACCTTCAGCCTTTGTAGCTAGTTGATCACACAAACCTTTACCCCTGACAAGCTTCGTTACCTTGATATCAATGTCATACTCCATGAATTTTGTAATCCAACCTGCCCTCTTATCATTCAGATCCCTGCTTAGTAAGAATTCCTTCACACTAGGGTGAGCAACCATCAAATGCACTTTTTTGTTAGAAATTAGAGGTTTAAATTTCTTCAAGCTTCTAATGGAAGCAAGTACATGTTTCTCTACAAAATTATATCTTTGTTCATACTCCTCTAAACATTGACTAAAAAAGGCAATTGGCTATTATAGGACAACATCATTCTATTGTACCAACATTGTACAAATTATATCAATGCTGCCAAAAGCATATAAAATGAAATCTTTTGAGAAGTTCAAGTTTACCAAAGTAGGGGTTGTTAATAAGGCCTCCTTTATGACATCGAAATTGTGCTTGGAATCCTTGGTCCAACTGAAACTGGCATTCCTTTTTAACATTGCAGTTAGTGGTTTCAAAATATTTGCAATGTCAGGAATAAACCTTCTAATGAAATTAATTCTTCCAAGAAAACTTTATAGCCCCTTTTATATGGTTGGGTAAAGGTAGATCCAAAATGGCACTTACTCTTTCTGGATCAATGGTGATCCCCTATTTTGACATAATATGTCCTAAAAGCTTTCCTTCATGGACAAAAAAGATACATTTTTTGGGGTTGAGGGATATACCATACTCCCTACACCTCTCAAATACTTGTTCTAGATGTGCAAGGTGTTTATCAACCTTCTTTGAAAATATTGTTACATCATCAAGGTAAATAAGTACAAGTTTGTGAATCAAACCTTTAAATGCCATGTCCATTTCCCTCTTAAATGTGGCACCAGCATTGGACAGGCCAAATAGAAACCTCTTATAAGCCATGGTGCCCCATTTTGTGGTGAAGGCAGTCTTGTACTAATCTTCCTCTTTGACTCAAACTTGGTTATAACCTGAATAACCATCGAGCAATGGAAATCTTTTTGAACTAGCTACAATTTGTAGAATTTCCTCCATTGAGGGCAACGGATAATGATCCTTTAACAAGGCTTTATTGAGGTCTCTAAAGTCAACACACAACCTAATTTCACCATTTTTCTTTCTAACCAAGACAAGGCTAGAGACCCATGAGGTATGTTTGATTGGAAAAATGATGTCTCCCTCAATCAGTTTGGTTAACTCTTTGACCATGAGAGGCTCAAGTTTGGGGTTTAAAGGCCTCTATTTCTGCCTAATAGGTTTTGAATTTGGCTCAAGCTCTATGGTATGTTGGGAAAATTGGGGATCAAAACCATTTAAATCATAATACTCTCATGCAAATACATAGATTGGAACTCTTGATAAAGAGCAATGAAAGCTTTCCTATCTACATGTGAACAAATGTTTCCAAATTTAAGGAGCTTACCTTTGAGAATTTCAAGCTCCTCATAATGTTCTTCGTTGACCTACATGCTGGTCTTACACTTTTTCAGCTGGTCATTTGTGTTGAAAATGGATTCCAGGGTGACTAGACCCTTGGAAAATTTGTTAGACTTCAATTGGATGATTTTATCATCATATTATTGCTTGATCTTCTCTTGGTTGACTGCTACAAATTCATCTTCTTGTAGCATAAATCTCAACACCTGTTCATCACTATCAAAGACTTGGCAATGAATGTTATTATTTAGAATAGAAGGTATAATAACTATCTTAACATATGGTTGCAACTTTTCTTTCCTAATTTCACTTGGAATATCAACTTGAGCACCTATTGCAACCAATCTATCAGCATGCTTATTCTGATCCTTGGGAATAGAAACCAGATTAAAATTATCAAACTCTTATATCATATCCCACACCTTATGTTTGTAGGATTTTAAGACATCATTCTTAGTAACATGCAGACCTCTCACCTGATTGACAATCAATTCACTCTCACCATGCAATTGCAAGCAGCCAATCCCTCTTTTATGTGACTATTCCAAGCATTGAATTAGACCTTTGTATTCAACAGTATTGTTAGTACAAGAGAAATCAAATATGAAAGAAGACTAGTATTTGTCACCTTGTGGGGACACAAGCATTGCACCCCCACCAACAATGTTCTTGCTTTGGGACCCGTCAAACAACATCTTCCACACTTCACCTTGCTGATCTAACTACTGTCCCACCTCCTTTTCAAGGTTTGGAATCATTGAATCAAGTTTGTGTAGCACATAGACACCCAAACCAGTCTCGTCAATGTTATCATTTGGGTTGTCAATGATATTTTTTGCTGCCCACTCATTTAAAAGTGTATCTGGTATGTTTTATGCTTGCAGTTCTTGAGTAGTAGCAAGTTCATTATCATCAAAAATATCACAATTAGCATTAACAACACTTGGGACATATGGTTCAATGTGATCTTTAGCAATTTTCTCATATTTGATGACTACTTTAGTCGCATATCTCATTTTGAACACCATATGGGACCAATCTGATGACAAATAACCTCCTATCTTGGCAGTGAAATCTCTTGACAAACATAAAGCAAAATGTGGTGATAAGTCAATGACTGAAATATCTTGGGGAATGGAGAAATTGGGGCAAGCATGTAGGGTAAGGCTTAAACCTTTGATAACACCTACAGTGTTAATGGTTGTCCCATCATAATTGAACAACTCCTTTCTCAAGAGTATAATACTTCAGTCCCAACTTATCAACAATCTTCTTGGGCATGATAGAACTACTTGCTGCTCAATCTACCATGCAATTGTGAGCTATTTTATCTCCTATTATCAAGGACACATGAAATGGGGCTGGTTTGACATCCTTGGCTATTTACTATTGTCTTGAGGTGCATTTGTCAAGACATCCTTGGTTTGACCTGATGGTATATCGTTTGAAACACCTAATTCAGCTAAGGTAGATTGTAACAAGTCCTTTTGACCAAGAATAGGTAAGGAATCCCACATTGACATATTTTCATTCATCTTTTTCATGGATTCAATAATGTTGAAGGGCATGATAGCATTTACCTTTTGATGGGTCCTTGCAACAATAGGGTATGTCTGCAAGTGGGATAGTAGGGTTTGGTTCCCCAGTTGTCCACCATTGTTTCCTTGTGAATTCCTTTGCAAAATGTACATTACATGAGGATTGGAAGGTCCAACAACTTCCTTGTCTTTATTTGTTGCTTGTCCAATCTCGAAAGCTCTATTTTTGGCTTGGGTGTTGGATGATATTGGAGATCTATCACTATTTACTCCACAAAACTCATCTCCTTGCCAATTCAAGAGAGTTGTGTCAGTTGCAAGGAGCTCCTGTTGTTGGGATGATTCACCATTATACATGTCTTGCACACCCAAAACATTTTGAACCATCAATGCTTGATTGCTAACACCATTTAAACATGTAGTTTGATTATGGGCTTGGTTGCAGGGATAACACCACTCATATTTTGCTACAAGGTTGTTTTGAATAGGTACCATATCTCTAGTTGCACTGATTGGAACTAGATTGTATGGTTGAAAAGGCCTCGTATTTAGATTTTGTCATGCACCTGGAAAATTTCCTTGATATGGTTGCTTGTTAGCTTGAAATTGTTGTCATTGGCCTTAATTTTGAGGTTTCCAATGCTTGAAACCTTGAAACTACTATTTTTTAATGCTTACCAACTCATTTCCAAAATTCTAAAGTAGACTTTCAATCTTCTGTTGGATGCTTTTAATTTTCTGCAAATCTTGAGATGGTCCTTGGGCAGCAATTTTTGTGTTAACAACTACTATAAATGGGCTATTTGAGGTGTCGGCAAAGCTATAGGAGGCTGAATATCAGGGGAAAATGGCATAGGAGACCTAAGGGAAATCCTTACATCTTGTATTAGGTTGTTCTCTGATCTTACGGCTGTATCATAGGCTATTAGTAACGTATTTCCACCCATAGACTATATTAAAACAACTTCACTATTTAAGGCTCTCAAAAAATAGAGAAATGCATACTCAGTTGGAGGCCTTGTAGGCTCCAAAATTCTATCCCAAGTTCTTTGAAAATAGAAATTGAAGTTCGTCATTTGTTCATGAGGATCCCATTTAATGTGGGCTAGTTGATCCACCAATGACAAGTTGTCATAATTGTCTTCAAACTGCTTGCATAGCACCTCTCCTAATTCATCCTAATTTTTGATGGAATTAACTGCTAAACCCCTTAATCATTGGAGTGCTTTACCTCTGAATGATGTTTCTAACAGCCTCAAGGCAACATTTTCTTGAGTTATATGATGTACCGAACACAAATTTGAAATGTCTTTAATGTGTTCAACTGGTGTGGTCTGATCTTCACCTAAAAAATATGGTACACTTTTAAGAGAAGCCATTGGAATGTTGTCATGTTGAGCCAATTGAAGTGGGATACCACCATTAAATGTAACAAAAACTTGGTTTCTTGGAACAGCCATATTTGGCACCAAGTTTTGCTACCTAATGGGAATGGAAACTCTCACTACTAGTGGAGTTGAAACTATTTTTCTTGATGAAACAACCTTCTTTGTTGCCTTGCCTCTCCTATGGGGTGCTGAAAGCTACAAATAATCTAACAGGATAGATTTTCCCCTTGTCTGAATTATTTTCATATGCTACTACAACACTGGTCTGTTATCAATTTCCACATTAAGAGCCTCTATATATTCTTGTGTGACCTCCTAAAGGCTAAAACATTCCTAGCTGCATATCAAAACTAGCAAACTAATATGTTTTTCTAATTTGAAATGACTAGAACGTCCCACAAGGCATGCCAAAACTATTAGGGACCCAAATCTACACCCTAATGCCAAGCTTTGAATGAACTCAATAGATTTGGATGTAACATGGGACTACTTTCAGGTTGTGGGTATCCTATTCAAAAGCAGACCTCCAGTGATAAGGGTTGGCTTCCCCTTTTGATGTCACCTAACTACTAATCTCTGAGGTAAAGGGTAGGAATTGCATGAAAATAAACCTAATACTAAAAATACCTAAGGTGATGCACCAAAACAACTTAGACCTATGAACAACCTATCATATTCAAATTAATATCATAAAGTTTGATTCACAAAACTCACTTTCCAATGCAGTTTACATAAATAATTTATAAGGAGGTCTATAAAAAGTGATTTTAAAAGGAAAATAGAGGTTTCACAACTAACAACACAACTTATAACCTATAAACATACATCTTCTGCTAAACAGATTCCTAAACATGATACAAATTTACAAGGAAAGATTTTCAAAAGACAAACTGATCAATCATTAACAACATACATGAAAAACATGAAATGAGAAGGTAAAAATGCTCTACTTTATTAATTCAAAGTGCTTACTGCATCATAAGTCCACATGAGTTACAATACTGCTCCATGAAAAATAGCTCCAAGAAACAAAGCTATTATGCTATTGGAAAGAAAGAACTAGCTCAAAATGCTCAAAATGAACATACTTGAGCAAAAACCCACCAAAAACCCCTCACACATGTCCATCTAGAAGGTTCTAGTCAAATGTAGCAATAAGGCCAAGAAAGAACCTTCTAAAATCACTCTAAAAAGTCCTCCAAATAGTCCAAGGTCAAGCCAAGACCATAGTCATGCCAAAATAATGACAAAACATCCTCTAAAATAGCACATGTTCATCTAAAACAATCAAATACCTCATCCCCACACTCTCTTCATGCCTACAGTTTAATCATTATGTCTCCCAACTTTGACTCATGCAATATGTTTGTTTTGAAAACACAAGACTCCAAAAGGCATTAAAGATAATAATCTTGATTAAGTGATTCATAACACATCACTTAATCAAGTCATTTTACATTTAAAAGCACAAAATAAGGGATCCCACCATCAGTATAATTTTCATTTCATTTGCAAATAAAAATGTTAAAGTGATTATCAAAATCACTTAAATGATATTGCAATGTTATGAAACAAAAAGAAAAGCAATAATGAAATGCAAAAGTTGTTTTAACAGCATTACTAAGGTCAATAAGGCATATGGTTATCTCACCTCTTCTTCACTCTACATTGTAAGGCTATAAATGGTCAACACTTTGATTTGCAAGGCAACATAAAAGCTCAAAAAACTTGGCCAATATGGTTGACCTCCATATTTCTTAGAAAGCATATTCTCCAAGGAACATGATGCATGATTCAAAAACCAAAGGCGTATACATGTAACATGGCACACTCCATATGTTGTATTGTTTGAGGACTTAGGACTTGGAAAATTTTTGAAACAAGGGGAAAAGCTTAAGGCATAACATGCTTAAGTCAATAGACATAAGTTTCGGCCCCCATTGTATTAACACATGTTTTCATTTTTTTAAACATGGGAAGAAAATCCCATCGCCATTGAATAGGGTCAAACCCTAATCATCAAAAGACAAAAAAAAACAATGGTAAACACCACCATTTTTTCATTGAACATTTTGGAAAATAGATGGTCCCACCATGGGGTTTGAGAAAACACAGAAAAATGGAGATTTGACAATGGTTTTGTGGTGATTTCATGAGGGAAACACTTCAAACAACAAGTAAATGGTTTTTGTTGGACAAAATCTGCATTTTACCACCATTTTAGAGGCCATTTATGGGCTAGAAGTCGTGGCCATGGACATATATCTGACCTATTTGTATCATTTTTCTTTAACTATTGTTGTTTCACTTTGTTCATAGCCGTCATGAGAAACTCATGAAGCTTGAATGGAGGCATTAAAATTCTTTTAAGTTGAAGGAAAAAAACAAAAGCTCTGGTAAGCTTTTAGCAACTCCATCTTCAAATTTCGAGCAAAAGAAACCCATATTTTGTTTCTACCTTGATAATAAAGCATGAAAAGCTCATTTCCTTTCTGCATTTGTTAATGAAGACACTCCATTATTTTTTACCTATTTCTTTCATGAAGAAAAAATTTTCTTGGTTGCGGTGATGGACAGAAAATAGTGTATTTTTTATATGTAGCTTTGCTTCACTTGAAAGCCCCATAATGTATTTTCAATTTTCTTCTGTATCAGAAAATTTCTCATCAACCCAGATGGGTTTTTGATATGTAGAAGAAAAAAATGGCTTGTTAGCTCAGCCTCCATTTTTAAAATGGGTTTCCTCTATATTTATGTATTTTTGTTCCTTTTGCAATCTAATTGTAAAACCCCTAAGTGGGTTTCTTGTAGCACATATATTTTTGTATCTGCATTTTTTTGCAAAAGAACCCAAGTGTTTCTTGGTTTTTTGAGGAAACTCAATTTTTTTGTAGAAATGCAAATGGTTTTGTGTTATACCTTCCTTTTTTTTTCAATCTGTAGAAATGTTGTATTTCATTTAAAAACCCCATGTGGGTCTTCCATATTTTCATAAACAAAGATCTATTTGGCCACGACCTGTAATAATGCGTGAAATGGGCTTTCATTTTGTCATTCTTGTTCATTTTTCTCCATTGTTTAATGCTTCTACATTAGCCTCTCATGATAAACCCAAATGGTTCTTTTTAATTTGAAAGAAAGCCTCATATTTTGTTGAAAAATGATTCAAAGGAACTGTACAGTGTGGGTACAATTGGAAGATCCAAGTTGTAGAAAAAATGTTTTATCTGTGAGCATCTGAATTGGTTTTTGTAAATAAAATTATTTTCCTATAGAATTTCTTTGAAAATTGAAACCCCAAAGTGGGTTTGTCATTGTGAAGAACCTATTGCATTTAACATTTCCTTTTATGAGTATCATACTTTGTCCTTTTGACGATACCTCCTCATGTTGCTAAAAACTCATGGGAACCCCTTTTGATGCCTCAAACATCTTGACAAAACACCACTATATGAAGCTTTGGCACCATGATTGTCACTATACATATCAAGCAAGGTGATTTTAATGTTTGCTAAGAGGGTAATATTCATCTTCATCCTTGAAACACTGTTCTTGACATTCATGAAGTGGTTGCTTTCTTTTCACAATGTAATTCTCTTATCATAGTGTATTCCATTTGGTCATTTTTATGCACACATCAAGATCACTATGACTGGATACTCCCTGGAACATAAAGCTTCTTAAGATTCAATGCATATTCTCCTTTGATGAAAGCATTATAAATATGCACCAAAATCTGCATTCTCATGAAACACAATTATCATGCTTTGTTCATTATCAAAATTGAGCTCCTCCATTTCAATCAATAAGATTATTACCATCCATGACAAGGTCTTTCTTTGAATCCTTTTGTCTATGCTTAGAGGAATAATTTCCAAAGGAAACCATTTGGAAACCTGTAGAGCCTACAACATTAGTTAATGGCCCAATATTGAGAGTAGAAGACACCTGTTCTTTTCCATTCCCAATTACCATTATGCTTTATGAATAAAAATGGTCTCCAGAAATGATTCAATTCCATTGCACAACACAAGTATGAGTCAAATATCCCCCACATCTTCCATTCCTTCATGCACATTACTCAGGACTTAAATTCTTTGGACTGTCCATTAGAATTTATAAGCTCTTTTATTTCACAATCTTTGTTATGGGCATAGCAATTGTATCTTGATCACATCATATGAGGGTTCCAGTGTTGTCATTGACTTCTTGTAATGGCATCTTCATAAAATATGACTATCCTTTACCTTTTATTCTTGTCTTCCTACTGAGGTCTCTCCTTTCAAGAAAGCAAGGTACTTGGGAATATATACCAAAGGATATCCTTCTTCTCCATGCAATCTATAGCATTGTATCACCAATGTAAACTATCACAGTCAAAGACAATGACCTTACTCACTGCACTTATTTTCACAAATGCACCACAACTAGCATTATCAATTCCATTTTTCCTGCAATGATAAACATTTTCTGGTCTATTCCCTTCGGACCACCCCTTGCAGATTTTTCAAAAGTGGGAGAGCACCATAACATAGGTCACTAGCAGATAATGAAAACCCCATAATTGTTAGACCTTGTTGTCCTGTAGCATGCATTCATGATGGTATTTAGATTGCCTCCTTGGCCTCAATACCTCTATAGCTTTATGTTTGACCATCACTTGAACAAGTTGCATAGGTCATACGCTTTGCATGTTGTTGTCCTATGCACTTCAACTTCTCCATTTCTTGACATGTGGCTACACCAATGGCTGTATTCTGATGCAAATGATTGCTTCACTTGGGTATGATGGCATGCCCCTTGTTTTCTCATGGCTTACTGATTTTGCTTGGTCAATTCTTGATAGCTCCACATTGCTTTCTCCATTTCCATCAATAAAGTTTTTGTCAACTGCATATCAGCTGTGGAGGTAATCCTTGGGTCTGAGCAACTCAAGAAAATGTAGACAAAATTTGATCATTATGTGACACCGAATAGGGTAGTTGAACAGTTTTACTATCCTTCCTTTCTTCTTCATCTATAATGTAATCTCTCGTGACCATTTCTTGTTTTCCTTCAATAAAGTCAAAATACATTTTTCTTTGTTGCTTTCCTACATGACATGAGAATACATGTTGTTGTCCCAACCTTCATGGCTTCCATAAAAATGCTTGTTGTCCCACATGAAGTTGCTATCTAATCTCCACAACATTTGTTTACCCTTTCATCATGTGTAACACATAAACGATCTCCCCACTTTGGTCCTAGTGGAAAACACATGTCCCCTATGTCAGTGACCTAAAAGCTCACCATCCTACATAATGTGTGGCTGTCTAATAGGGTCAAGAAGAGAAGAACCTGGAAATACTTTGGATTGCTCTCTCATTATTTAAGAGATGCATAATTGAACTTGATGCATCTTTTGAATATGATAATGAAAGTTGATCAACTAGTGTGATTCCATATTGATTGAATGCATTAATAACATGTATATCTTTGATCAAGTTGCTCAATTTCCTATTTCTTTCAAAGAATTTTGAGCTCTACCCTCATGGGAGACACATTTACCCCACATGTTGTATTTAATCTAAATCAGAATAGTAACCAAACTTGTCCTAAATCTGCACATGAAGAAAACAAGTTAGAAAATAGATGCATATTTTGGATGTGTGTGATGACTTCATTGTTTTCTAGGATATCCAAGGTTTTCATGCTTATTTAATGCACTTATGGATCAGTTTATACATGCATACGTAGGTGTGTATGTAAGGATTGAGATCTTTCATTGCTTAGAGCATTGCTCTAATATCATTTTTTTTCCAGATGCAGGAGCTAGGAGCACTGCAAAGTAGGGGAAGATACAAGTAGCTTGGGGCAGAATCAACAAGGCAAGAGGGAAACTTTACAACTAGTTATTCTTAGACAATGACTGGTCTCCATTCTTATATGCACATTGTGTTTTTACTTATTCATGTATAAATTGTTTCTTCATTTTTATTGAGTAAGTAAAGTTAGTCCCTTTTCTTGTGAGGGACATGTAGACTTCATGATTATCAATAAAAGATTACATTTGTATACATATGATTCTCTTTTCTCATTTGTTGTAATTGCAACATTGGAATGAAAAAAAAATGTAATCTGTTTCATTTGACAATCTTTTTCCATGCATATTAAACCTAGGAAACTTATGGTTTATCTTTTAAATGTTTAAACAAACAACACAAAAGAATAAACACTAACCCTGATTTTAGCTCAAAGCTAAAAATCAGGTAACAATAACTTTTACCTTATTTTGAATTTAATAAATAATTATGATTGATTTTCTACCTACATTATGTCTAAAGTCCTAATTGATAGGCTGATTGAAAAACTTCTATAACTTTGAAACTACTTAACATTTTTTGAATCTACAAGATGCACCACATTCTATGCTTCACATACTATAGATAAAAAAAAGAATTTCATAATTTTTTGACTAAGTTATGGTGGTTAGACACAGACGTTTTAATAATTTTGAAAAGTTCTAATAAAAAAATCATAACTAATTATTTACGTGGAAAAAACTTACAAAAACAAAATTTAGCACATCTGAGCATGTGTCATCTACGTATATTGAAAATTTCAAAAAAATAAATATTATGTTTTTCTTGTACTTGGGGTGGTCAAACATAGACTTGCTTCTTATCTTTTTCCTGAAAATTTAGTACCACTACATTGAAATTTCAAATTTTCTCAAAAAAAATTTACATTTTTCCAAAAAAGGACTAGTAGTCTAGAAACTACATTCAATTTTTTACAACTTTTGTTCTTACATATTTTCAAATTATGTTAATAACCTATTCAAATTTTTATGTCAATTTCCTAACTCTGATTTTTTGAATTTTCATCGCCACTTAGAGGCCTAGTTTGGACCCCCATGATCCTACACATACCGCAAGCCTTGTTTCAAAGAGTTGGAAAGTGTAGTAACATACTTTCACACTTTTCTAGGTTTTTCATTAATAATTATGCTTTCATACTTTAATTGGCCCCATTTTGCATCCACAAGCCTTTCTTGTGTGTATTTTTTAGAATAATCCCGACAAACATCATTTAAAATATAAAAATCATGAAGCCCACCTTAAATTCCTAAGGCGGGACTCATTCGTGATTATGGGTGAATGAGTCCCCTTAGGTGTGACCCATTCACCCAGGGTGGCGAATGAGGCCCCTTTATTCTCCAAGATCTAAGGTCAACCTCTGATGTTGTAATTTCTGGAATTATTGCATAATTGAGTATAAATATTGTTGATGTAATTGCAGCTTCGGGCTTCATACTTCCTTATTTATATGTGATTATTCAATGTAAAGAGGCGCTTCATGGCAATTTTGTAATTATCTCCTTGGCTGACCTTCATTGTAATTTATTATTATTAATTGTATTTATTTCTTCTTGGTGGCTGACCTAGTCTATTGAAAGGGTGCAACCTATCTAGCAATGTATTTCTATGATGTCATTTCCACTCCATTTGAGCAATCAATTAAGTTTGAGCATTTCTTCTCTTCCAAGTGTGAATTCTTCAGGGCCATATCAATCAAGTGCAAATTGTGAATTATCAAGAGAAGATGGCAAATTTCTTAAGGGAAGGTATGAGTTACAAGGAAGTGTTGATTACTTGTTATCATTGCATCTTGTGAAGGTGTTGCTTATTGGCCTTGAGATTGGCCTCATTATAATGAGACTTGTTGCCATTATTGATATATAATAGAGAGATATTTGAGACTAGGTTTTTTCCCTCAAGAGGACGGTTTTTCGAGGGTATTTGTTGTGTCTTTGTGTCTGATTTTGAAATTAATTTATGTGCATTAAATCTGATCATAAACACTAACATGGTATCAAAGTGGGTTTGAAGAAGATCTTGATCATATTGTTATTACAGTGATACTATTTACTCTCTTTCTCATTGTTGTTTACTTCTATCTCTTCATCAAGATGGTGATCAATCTTAAGCTTGAGGATAGGCTTGAGGGAGCATCTAATTCCACATCTTGGAGATTCAGAATTATGCTCACCTTGGAAGAATGTGGATTGGCTAAGTTTGTGGAGAGAAAAGTTTCTGAGCCTACTAATGAGGAAGAGAAGATTCAATGGAAGAAGAAAGATACTAAGGCAAAGAAGATGTTAGTTGATTCTGTGAAGGATCATATTGTTCCCATAATCTCTAAGATGAAGATGGCAAGGGAGATGTTTAAGTCTTTGGAGGATATGTATGAGATCAACAACACAAGTCGTGCACTTGCATTGAAGAAAAAACTTCATCATGTGAAGATGGCGGAAGGAGAATTTATCATCGCTTACTTCATGAATATTTCTAAATTGAGAGATCAACTCTCTTCTATTGGTCATTTTGTTGATGTCAAGGATTTGACCATTCTTTCCCTTAATGGTCTTCCTTCATCGTGCGAGTCTTACATTTAAGGAATCAGTGCAAGATCGAAACTTCCCAAGTTTGATCATTTGAGGGAAGATTCTATTCAAAAAGAGTCTAGGTTGGCTGCGAGAGGTATTGGTTGAAGCTCTACAAATGAAGACATTCATGTTCTTTCCACTCAATCCTCAAAGAAGAAAGAGAAAGGTGGAAAGAAAGGATATTTCAAGAGGAATAGAGATAAAGGAGTTGATGGTTCTCCTGCATTCAAGAAGAAGTGGGACCTCTCCAAAGTCCAATGTTTTCATTGTGACAAGTTTGGTCACTATGCAAAGGATTGCCCCACCAAGCCTAATCAACATGGTTCATTTCTAGATGAGGATGAGTTCTCTCCTTAGAAGGATTCTAGGGAATTTCTATTCTAAGCCATGTGCCTGTGTTCAAGCCATTAAGGTTGTGTGTTGATTTGTATGCAAGAGCAGTGTATCTTACTACATCCAATATTTGCATCCATCAAAATATTTAAAGATATAAGTATTTTTTTGTTTGCTAAGTTATATCATTTAGTTGGATCTTGTAATTAGTAAAGAGAGATAGTGGTTTCTCTTGAATTGTGTTCACTAGCATAAGATACTTTGAATATTTCATTTATTGCAAGTTATTTCATGTTGGTTGTGAAGATTTATGTGTGTGACTCTAAAATAAAAAGAGAATTGCAATTTTGATGGTGATTAGTTGGTCACATCAATATCATTCTCTTATGCATGAAATATGATAGAGCCTTGAACTCTTGGAGAGATTTGGTTCTACATGTTGACTGTATAATGCATTCAAGAAATCTGTAGTTGTGTAGATTTTTTTTTTTTGTGCTGAGTTTAGCACCCTTTAGAGGAGTAAAAGATGGAAGAAAGAGTTATATCAAAGTTCAATGAAGATAAGTCTCTTTATCCCTTCATTCTGATCTTCTGATATATTTCTTTTTAGGTTGATTTATTTATTCATTTTTTAATATTGTTCATAAATTCTTATGTATTCATGCTATAACTTGAAATAGTAAACCTTGTATGATTCTAGCCTTGATATTTCTTTGAATAATTATAAACTGTTAGTAATCTCTTTCTAAAATGCTTTCAGGACAATTCTAGGAGCAAGAAGGTGGTCAAAGATTGCTTAGTGATGAAAATCTTGAGGCATCTTATGAGGAAGTCATGTCGACCAAAGAAATGATCAAGCGTGGAATCACAACTTGTAGCTATGGGACTAAGTTGGTGGCTAGAGGGAGTTCACTTCTAGAAGTCTTCTTTGCAATCTCTAAAGCAGGGATCAAGAGGGAATTTTGTAACTCACTGAGAAGAAGTTAAGATTACTGTATTGCAAGACTAGATGCTAAATCCTTAGAGGATCCCTTCAGTTGTTGAGATCAGAATTGGTCAAGACTATCTTATGGATTTGACATTGGTAGCTGCACAAACCTATTCAGAATAGAGTGATCTTGGATGAGGTCGATGAAGACAATCTTGAACTCTCTACATTACCAGAGGTATGTGTTGGAAAACTTTTATCTAAGATAAGTGTTGCAAGTAATCTTGAACGATGAGGTTAGAAGGTTGATGCAAGTACTTAAAGATTCAGAGGGAGCCTACTATTGATATTTTTAAGAGATTTGGTATGATGGATTGCAAATCCATGTCTACACCTATGGAAACCAACTTACACAAGTTGAAGGAGACTACAGCTAGTTCAGACCTGGTGGATCCCATGATGTACAGGAAGTTGATTAGATCCTTGATGTATCTAGTTAACACTAGACCTAAAATATTATATGTAGTAAGTGCACTTAGTCAGTTCATGTGTGAACTGAGGAAGGTACATCTTGTTACAGTAAAAAATATCTTGAGATACTTGTGTGGGATAGTTGGATATGGGTTGAGATATTCTTCAGGTGTGATCCTATAGCTACATGGTTATATAGATTTTGTTTTGGCAGGTTGTGTTTTTGATCAAAAGAGCACCTCTGGATGTTAATTTAGTTTGGAGTCTGTGATGATCTCTTGATGTAGCAAGAAGCAGTCTTCAGTGGCACTGAGTACCACAGAGGTTGTGTACATTGCAGCATGTGTGGCAGTTTGAGAAGCAGTGTGGCTTTGAAAGCTCCTTGCAAGATTGGTTGGACAATCATTGGAGATGACTGTCATCCATTATGTTAATTAAGCTATGTGGAGCTTTCGTGGTAGAACTAACATGTTATTGAGGAAAGTATTTTAGTTGAGGTATATCAACACTGATGATTTGATGGTAGATATTCTCACCAAGCCTCTCTCCAAGATAAATTTTGTGTACTTTTGAGATAAGCTTGGTATGGTGGAGAATCCAACCTTAACTAAGAAAGAGTCTTAGTATTAGTGATCCTATTTAATGATTTCTTCTCTATGAGAGAAGTTCGAGGTGAAATCCCTTGATAATGAGTTCTTCTCTGTGAGAGAAGTTCATAGTGAAATCCCTTGATAATGAGTTCTTCTCTATGAGAGAAGTTTGAGGTGAAATCCCTTGATAATGAGTTCTTCTCTATGAGAGAAGTTTGAGGTGAAATCCCTTGTTTCCACCCTCTAGGAGAGCCATGGTGGATGTCATGTGTGTGACTCCATGACAACATCACGTGAGAGAGTACATGATTATTTTCTTGTACTTGTGTTTCACCCTCTAGGAGAGCCATGGTGAATGTCATGTTGAGGTGACAACATCACGCAAGTGATGAACATTTGTACATACCATACATGGTTGTAGCCATTATGGTTGATATCATGATGAGGTGATATGCTTTCACAATGAGGTGACAAGCTCCTTTCCATACATAGTTGTAGCCATTATGGTTGATATCATGATGAGGTGATATCTGATATCACGTTGAGGTGATATCTTTCTTTTCCATATCTGGTTGTAGCCATTTTGGTTGACATCACGGTGAGGTGATGTGTCTTGTGCAACAGGAAGTATTCCTCCCTAGCTAAGAGGGAGTGTTGATGTAATTGCAGCTTTGGGCTTCATACTTCCTTATTTATATGTGATTATTTAATGTAAAGAGGTGCTTCATAGCAATTTTGTAATTATCTCCTTGGCCAACCTTCATTGTAATTTATTATTATTAATTGTATTTATTTATTCTTGGTGGCCAACCTAGTCTATTGAAAGGGTGTGACCTACCTAGCAATGTATTTATATGAGGTCATTTCTACTCCATTTGGGAAATCAATTAAGTTTGAGCATTTCTCCCCTTCCAAGTGTGAATTCTTCAAGGGTGGATCAATCAAGTGTAGATTGTGAGTTATCAAGAGAAGATAGAAAATTTCTTACGGGTAGATCTGAGTTACAAGGAATTGTTGATTACTTGTTATCATTGCATCTTGCGAAGGTGTTGCATATCAGCCTTGATATTGGCCTCATTGTAATGAGACTTGTTGCCATTATTGATATATAATAGAGAGACATTTGTTGTTGGGTTTTTCCCCTAAAGAGGAGGGTTTTCCTAGGGTATTTTCTGTCTTTGTGTCTAATTTTGAAATTACTTTTTGTGCATTAAATCTGATCATAAAAACTAACAAATACAAGCTTCTTCCTCTCATTTTCATCCCAAGCATTCAAGTATTCATACCTAGAAAATTTTACAAGCATTCATGCATATAGTTCACAAGAGAATTTGAGCATTCAAGGCATTTCAAGGGAAAGTTATCAAGCATTCAAGAGCTCCTTCAAGTATCTTCCATCATGTCAAAGATTTATTTTATCATGTTGTTTTAGAGCTAACAATTATGGTGTAGGATTTGTAAGAATTGCATTCAAGATATATCAACATCAAGCTAGAGTTCATACTTACATGTTTGTAGCACTTTACTTACAACAAATACAAGCTTATTCCTCTCATTTACCCAAGGGTTTGGTGAGTTGCATTCAAGATATGTGTGGATCCAATACTTACATGTTTGTATCACTTTACTACAAGGGTTTGGTGAGTTGCAACATCCTTATTTGTTCATTTATCATTCTCCATTATATTTCATTTCATTCCAAGGGTATAATTACCAACAAGGGGTTTGACCAAGGAAAACCCCTATTCACTAAACCCTCAATATTTTCCCCTCTTCTTGTGTGTGATTTGTAGGGATAAGTTGCAGATTTATCAAGAAGTCAATATTGGAAAAGTGATCAAAGCAATTCAAAGTCCTAAGAGAATCTTGGAGAATATCTATACGTTGAATTTTGTAGTTTTGGATCCAAAAACCTATCAAGAAGAGCAGAGCAAACTAAGGGCTATAAATTCCTGTTTTGAATTTCTAGAAATCCAGAAGTGGATGGATTCACCACTATCGGTGAATGAGTCCCACTATCTAGGTTTGAACAAGAATTTTATAGATCTAAGTCCCCTTTTTCCTGAAACTTGTTCCTACACATTTTCCACAAAACTAGACTAAGTTGTCCAACTTGACATATGAGTCCCAATTGGCATCAATAGTGAATTTGTTAGGATTTCATAGATCCATCCTGCCTTCTTCAACTTCCTAGGTGCACATCTCTAGTTTTGTAGATTTTTGTTTTATTTTACTTGTATTCTTAGGTGATTTGGTATTAGTCTGCATATCACACTATGTTTTCAAACATCTTGCATTTTCCAAGTTTACACTTGGTGGTGAACCCTCATTTGTTGTTATCCTTTCCCTAGAACTCTCCCTTCATTAGATTTCAATCTCCTTTGCGTGAAATATCGAGGTTTTTTTCTTGAGTGAATAAGTGTAGTTTTGTCTCTCTCCTTTTAGGTCCAAAACCCTAGAAGTGAAAGAGAGCACAAATTTATTTTATTCACCTAGCAATGCAAGCCAAATAATGAGTGTAAATGATGAAATTAAGCAACAACAAGTTAGGATGTGTATACCTAGTAAGTCTAGAAATGTGATGGGATTCTAGAAATGCAAAAATATTGTAAAAATATATCAAGGAGGACTAAGACGCCCTTATTATTGTCTGTCTTGCTACTTTTTCTTGGGGAAGATGAAAAATATTTGAATTTCAGAATAGGATCCAAAAGAATCTTTGCAAAATACCACTTGGAGGACTAAGACGCCCTTGCTACTGACTTAGTCCCATCTTAAATTTTTGAAATCTCTGAATGTGATCCTGAGGCTGAATGTCTACACTTCCTTCTTCTCATATCTCAGGTTTTGAAACTTACAGATTTGGCCTATAGGTGAGTTTTTATAAAGATGACAACTTTGCAATGCAATTTTGCACTCAAAATGATCTTCAACCTAAATATACAAACACAAACATGCAAGAGAGTAAAAACTTGTTGATTGTTAGTAAATGGTGGTTTGCCTTGGTCAAGCCCCTTGTTTGTAATTAAACATTAGAATGAAATGAAATAATGAAGGGAAATTATGAATAAACAAAGTGCTATGTTGCAACTCACCAAACCCTTGTTATGAAATCTACAAACTTGTGTGAAATGGCTAGCTTGAATGTAGGTCTTGAATTGAAGGAATGCTTGATAGATTTTAACTTGAATTGTTTGCTTGAATCAAAACCCTAAATCACAAATGTTAGCTCAAAAACACACATGATGCAATAATATCCTTGATATGATGCTTGAATCTTGATGATGGCTCAAAATGCTTGATGAATTGCTCTTGATTGCTCTTGTGAACTCAATTATTCTATTAGAAATGCTCATTCAAATTTCTTGGTAAGAAATGAGTGAAAGAACCTTGTATTTATACTTATCCATGCTTAATATCCCGAAATTACACCACACCAAGCCAACATATGAATTTATTAATTAAAAGAGGCTAAATCCTACCAAGATTTGAAATTGAATCGCAAAAATAACCTAAGGGGGACTAAGACACCCTAGGTGGTGTCTTAGTCTTGAGGCATGAAACCTAGGGCACAAACTCCAAAAAGGGGCCCAATTTGTTGAAAAATGAGGTGTTTTCTTAGCTTAATACTCTGTAAAAAATTAATATTGCTGATCTAAGTAAGTCTTTTCTTTGTTACATATATTCTTTGTGGGTGATTATCTTGATTAATCCATTTTATTGTTGTAGAATGTAGAGAGAAGTTGATAGAAGAGCGAGACAGGATATTAGAAAGATCACACAAGATATACTATGGAGATACCCTTTTGGGAAAAACATCCACCAAGAATTATTCTATTATTCAATCTTTGATTTACAATAGCTCCAATTCTTGCTTGAGAATGCTTCTTCTATCTTTACCAATCTTCTTCACACCTGCAATAACAATTATAAAAATTATATTCAACTTGAATGAGATATAGAGACAATATGCAACCTTGTAATCTCCAAATGGTGATCATTACAATGCACAAGCTCAAGCCCTTGAAAAGGTACACCATATTCCTTCAAGTTGAGTTATTCAGTGAAGACTAAAGCTTCCAACATGTGATTCATGCATTTTTTCATCCCAAACTGAAGCTACAACTTCTCCTTCACTTTGGTGATAATTCCAAAGCTCTTCCTCAAAGTTGGCATGCTTAAGTAATCCTACTTAACTAAGCCTTCATAAATATCTTATCATGCATGAGAGGTAAATCCAACAAAGCATCTTGGGTGCCCAAGTTGGCTCCAAGTGATTTATAGTTAACTGAAACATTTACTCAACACCATTCATGCAAGAATGGTCATCCCCTGTTAACTGGAGGTAGTCCCTATTATCTGTCATACAACTCAAGTTATTAGCCATGCATTCCAAGTTAACTGAAGCTAACTACATGCAACTAAAAATAACCAACATGCATGCAACTGAAGATAATTGAACTATAACTGAATTGAACCGAAATGAACTGAAATAAACTAAACTTCAAACATGAAAACATCAAATCCTAACTCATAGGATCTTTACATGCATTCAAAAGTGTTATCTCTTTCTCTGAATAGTTAACTAAACACAAGGTGATTTTCACCTTACCATGTGTGCACCCACATGCTCCTATTATTTAGGAATAACTACAAATGCCAATTTCATGATTTATTTCATCAAAATAATTAATCTCATCATAATCTTAGTGTTGTTGAACACATTCCAAGAACTTAGGAGATACATGAAATAATTAATGTTTAGGATTTGTAATTAAATGGCATCCTATTTCCAACACAATTAAGGTGCCTTTGAAATGAAGATCCCAAGACCTTTGTGGGACAAATATTCCCTAGGTGACATCTTAGTCCTGACACAAAAATCAAGGACACACATCTAGAATCATTAAATTATCATTAACCCTTTGATGATTGTTAGGATTAGCCATAAAAAGATATAATTTATTAGGATTGTGGATGCAAAATAGGACCAATTAAGACATAAATAGGGATAATAAAGCAAGGCGGGCCCAAAAAAGTGTGAAAATGCAAAGGTATGCATTTTCCTACACTACACCATCTTCAACCTTGAAAATCTTCTCCAAGGTTAACTATGCACATCAACCTTGCAAATTCAAATTAGGTTGGCACCAAAATAATTCCGTGCTGGATAGAAGTGAAATTAGACCACATCAAACCTTAGTTGGGACCCAAATCTATAACACCACACAAATACATGCTTCTATAAAAAATTATTTATTCATCGCAAGTAGTGTAAACACCAGGTCGATGATTACCCATGCAAACAAAATTAAACTTTTTAAGTACACAGTTCCTCAAACCCAAGGACAACTTGTGAACCTTACACCATTCTTGAACATGATCTAGAATATTCCATGAAGACCCTAAAATCCATCAAACTCCTTCACAACAAATTCCACCTGGAGAATGTACACACCCAGTACATTCAGATAACTTTGGCATACACTATTATATGAAAAACTAACTTTTGAAGCACCAAAACACGAACGAACTTGACTAAACAAAGATATAAAAACCATCAACACTCCTTCATATTTGCAAGACTTGAAACATAACTACAAAGAAGCATGGATCAAAAAAAATTCTCCCAAACACCTTTGTAATGCACAATTCACATGCTAGTGAACACATCTTCTTTTTTACAATGATCCATCACACCAAATCTTGAATATAACACCTCTAAACTACTCTCGCCAACATATTTGAATCACACAACAAAATATTCAGCCTAGAAGAAATGTAGAGAAACACAAGAACACACCTCTATAACCTAGAACACAATGTTTCCTCTTTTTATCAAATTTTGTCAAAAAGGACTTGGAAACCAAGCACCAGGGACACATCCACATCATTTTTAGCACTTCCACAACACAACTGAGCCAGCTACAACATAGTAACTCAACTACATATGCATAGGAATTTTTTTATCAAAGATACACTAGAGATTGACACTAGTAGCTTTATTAATGACAACACAATGTAACTTATCAAAGCATCAGTTCCTCACATTCTTTCAACAATATTTTCCAACCATAGGCATCAATGAAAACATAGGAATTTTGACATCAATTAAAACACTAACTGCTCATACTTGCAACAATCTACCCCTTTTCCATTGATGGTAAAACATGA
Organism: Sequoia sempervirens; assembly: GCA_007258455.2. Lineage (NCBI taxonomy): Eukaryota > Viridiplantae > Streptophyta > Pinopsida > Cupressales > Cupressaceae > Sequoia > Sequoia sempervirens. The sequence continues at coordinate 46,151 of VDFB02200678.1, read as the reverse complement.
TGTGAAAAACCATCAAAGACACAACAACTTTGAATACCAACACACTGAAACTCTTCACATTACTTCTCCCCCTTAATAACTTATCGTTTTCACATTATTCTCTCCCTTATTGCTTATTCTTTTTGACATGTTTATTTATCCCCCTTTCAAATCAATGGAAAATGAAAAAGAATATTTGTGTGTTATTTATTCTCTCCCTTTGACGTCAATCAACTTTCTTACTTCTACAACTTCTTTCCTTCACTTCTCTATATGCTCCCCCTTAGGAACACACACCAAAATGTACCAAATCGGCAACCATTGTATAATGACAACACACACTCTTTTGACTACAACAATCAACAATGCTACTACCTACTCCCCTTGAGAGGTAGCCACCAACATCATTCTAGAATAAAGAATGAATCTTGAGATCCACTGGACTGATGTATCTCCTTATGCATCTAGTTCAAAGGAGGGGAAACAACCCCCAACTTCTCCTAGAGATACTCAAAAGTATCCTTAGGAAGAGCCTTAGTGAATATATCAGCAATCTAATCCTTTGTAGGCACATATTCAAGCTTCACTTCATTCTCCAAGTCCTTCTCTCTTAGAAAGTGATACCTAATTGAAATATTTTTTGTCCTTGAATGCATCATCAGATTCTTTGAAATATTGATTGCACTTGTATTATCATATAAGATAGAAATTGGTTTATCATACACTACTTTGATATCCTTCAATGTTTTCCTCATCCACAATACTTGTGTGCAACAAGATTTTGTTGCAATTTACTCAGCCTCTATAATAGTTAAAGAAATTGAATCTTGTTTCTTACCTAGCCATGATACCAATCTACATCCAAGTAAGAATGCACCACTACTTGTAATTTTCTTGTCATCAACACAACCAACCCAATCTACATCTATGTAATCACTCAAAGTGAAATTAGTATCTTTTGGATACCATAATCCATCATCTAGAGTGTCTTCCAAGTATTTGAATATCCTCTTCACTGCTACAACATGTGACTCTCTAGGATCTTCTTGAAAGCTAGCCACAAGACAAACTACATGCATGATATCTAGTCTAGTGGTAGTTAGATATAACAATCCACCAATCATTGATTTATACTTGCTCTGATCAACCTTAGGAGATTCATCACTCTTGTTGATTTTGTAACCAATAATCATAGGAGTACATACTAGTTTAGAGTCTTCCATTCCAAAATTCTTCAAGATTTCTTTGACATACTTTGATTAAGAAATGAATATACCTTTTTTTGTTAGATTTATTTGGATCCCAATGAAGAAATTCATCTCCCCAAACATATACATCTCAAACTTTTTTTGCATATCTTCTACAAACTTCTTACACATCTCTTCATTACCTCTAAAAATTATTTCATCAACATACATAACTACAATCAAGATTTTCTCTTTCTCAACTTTAAAGAAAATATTACTATCTACAACACCTTTATTGAATCCTTGTTATATCCAATACTTATCCAACCTTGCATACCAAGCATTGGGAGCTTGTTTTAATCCATATAATTTTGTCTTTAGTTTATAAACCATATTTGGTTTGTTTTATTACTGAAATCTTTCCAAATTTTCCATTTATACTTCTTCTTCCAATTCTCCATTCAAGAAAGTAGACTTCACATCCATTTGATAAAATTTGAAATCCTTGTGTGTTGTAAAAGCCAAAAATATCATGATAGCTTCCATTCTTACCACTAGAAAAATGTCTCCTCAAAATGTATTCCTTCAACTTGTGAGTAGGCCTTACACACAATCCTTGCCTTGTTTCTTACAACTTCTCCATTCTTATTTATCTTGTTTCTAAACACCCACTTAGATCCAATTATATTTTTTATTTTTAGTTCTTGGGACATGTTCCCAAGTTTTTTTTTCTCAATCTGCAATAGTTCTTCTTCTATAGCCTTCATCCAATGTTCATCTTTGCATGCCTCAATCACTTTCTTAGGTTCAACTTTAGAATGTAAACACAAATTTACCTCTTATTCAGTAGCTTCCCTTCTTGTTAATACACCTTTTCTTTTGTCTCCAATGATCTATTATTTAGAATAATTTCTTTGCACATACTTAGGGTTCTAGGGGTATTTTCTAGAGCTTCTTCCTCTTCAATATGCACTTCCTTTTCCTTAGCATTTTCATTTTCTCTATAATCAGGACCATCTAATTCATATCCATCTATGACCACTAATTTCTGAAAATCTTCATCAACCTTAGCACTTGCACTCTCAACAATCTTTATGAGTCTCTTGTTGTAGCACTAGTAGGCTTTGATTTTAGTAGAATATACAAGGAAAATTCCTTCATCAGACCTTGCATCAAATTTTCCCAAATTTTTTTCATCTCTTCTAATATAAAATTTTCTTCCAAACACTCTAAAGTATTTGATAGTAGGTATCCTTTCATACCACAACTCATAAGTATTTTTTGTGGTGTTTTATTTTGCTTAAACTCTATTAAGTATGTAAAAAATAGTATGAATTGCTTCTCTCAAGTAGACTTCTAGTAGGTTAGCTTCTTTCATCATAGTCCTTGCAGCTTCTTGAATACTCCTATTTTCCTTTCAACCACTCCATTTTGCTAAGGGTTCCTAGGGGCAAGCAAGTGCCTCTTTATTCCATGATTCTCACAAAACATGTTAAATTGATTGAAGGTGACCTCTCCACCTCTATCATACCTCAAACACTTGATCTTCATATCCATTTCATTCTTAACCATAAATTTAAATTCTTTGAACTTATCTAGGGATTCATATTTTTCTTTAAGAAAAGTAACCCATGTCATTCTAGAATAATCATCAATCAAAAGAATGAAATACCTATCACCTTGAAGACTTCTTATTCTTTTAGGACCACAAAGATCTATATGCACCAATTCTAGTAATCTAGTAGAATATTTTTCTTTTCCTTTGAAGCTTCTTCATGTTTGCTTTCCAATATGACAATCCTTGTAGATAGCATTGATAGGCTTTGTAATCTTTGGAAGATCTCTCACTACTTGAGTTGAACTTATTCTTACTAGATTATCAAAATTAATGTGAGACATCCTCATGTGTCAAAGACAACTTTCATTAATCTGAGTCATAAAGTAATGACCTCCAACACCTTTGAGTTGATAAACATTTCCATTTGTCCTTCTTCTAGTAGCAATCATAGTTTCATACCCTTTTATGATCTCATGTCCATCATCCTGAAACATAATATGTATCCTTTGCTACACATTTTTCCAACACTCAATAGGTTATGCTTTAAACCCTTATCATGTAGTAAGCATCATCATTATCATGTTTTCCATCAAAACTGATTGAACCTATTCCACATATCTTAGCACCTAAATTATCACAAAATCTAACAAGTCCTCCATCATACTTTTCAAGTTTAAAAAAATTACTCTTGTCTCCAGTCATATGATTAGAGCATCCACTATAAAATATCCAATAGTTCTTGTCTTGTCTAGCATGAGAAAAAATTCCAAAGTACCTTCAATCTTATCCTTTCTCTCTGGAGGGAATTCCTTCACACCTTTTAGAGTTAGTAGAAATATATCCATCCTTTAAATACATGAGGAAACATTCATCATCGTCATCCCCATAATCAAATTCATCATCAAAAAAACTTGCATCTTCTCTAACATAATAACTTTTCTTAATCAGCTTACCTTTGTTCTCCCTATTTTTGTCATTCACATCCCTATTTGGACATCTCGAAGCATAGTGACCTATCTTTCCACAACTCAAACATTTGAAAGGAAACTTACCTTTGTATTTACTAGTACCCTTTTTCATCCTTCTCACAAAGTTAGCTTCCACATCATCAATATCATCCTGATCTAATTCTTAAATCTTCTATGACTTTCCAATCTTAAAAGCAATCTCAACTTTTCCACCATTACTAGTACCAAATTCTCTCATTTCAAATGCAATTAGAGATCCATAAAATTGATCTTTAAATTCTTCATCTTAGCTTGTTTGACCATATCATCTCCTTCATAAATACTTTCCAACTTTTCCCAAATTTCTTTACCAGTTAAATCATATTCATAACTTTCACTAATTCAAAAATTGTAAGATTAATCAAGAGAGCATACCTTTCTTTACTATTGCTTTCTTAGGCCTTGAGTTCAACTACATTTCTTAGACCATTTGTAGGAATAGTATATCCATTCTAAATTGATTTCCAGAAATCATATCCTAGATAATCTAGAAATCCTTCCATCCTTGTTTTCTAGAATGTATAATCCATTTCATCAAATATAGGGATCTCCTTCTTGTGCACCATCCCAGATCTACCTTAAGTAGTTAAGCTTTCTTCCATTGAACCTTTCTCTGATACCAATTGTTGAATGAACAAGACAATTGAGAGGGGGGTGAATCAGTTGTACCCTAACACTTCAAAACCCTCATTAAGATCCACATTCATTCAATAAACCCTTAAATCTATCATGATAATTTAACATGGAAAGAAAATAATAGAAATTGTAACAACTTAACACCATACACAAGAGAACACCATATTTACATGGAAAACCCAAGAAGGGAAAAACCATGGTGAGGATTGGCTAACAATATAAGTAATATCAATACTGAATAAAATAGGGCTCACTATGAAAATAGAAAAGAAGATAGAGAAGGAATGTTACATAGAGAAAAGCATCTCAATGAAATAGAGAATCCACCACAATGACATCAACACCTTCACAATTTGATTGAATAATTATAGCCACCTTCTGCTCACTACATCTAGTAAACTAACACATGAAAGCCCATACTGTACTTTTCAATTTCACACTCTAACACACTACACTTTGCATTTTTTTCATCTCTTACATCTTTCTTAACATCATTCATCAACACAACTCTTATTTATATCATATTTAACCTTGAAAATCCAAGGTCGACTATGCACATCAACTGTGCAAATTCAAATTAGGTTGACACAAAAACACTTCCATGGTAGATAAAAGTGAAAGAAGACAACATCAAACCTTATTTGGGACCCAAATATATAACACGACACAACTACATGTTTCTTTAATTAGTATTTATTCATCACAAATAGTGTAAACACTAGGTCAGTCATTACCCATGTAAACACTAATAAACATTTAAGTAGATGGTTCCTCAAACACAAGGATGGCTTGTGAACCTTACACCATGCTTGATCATGATAGATAATATTCCACGAACACTCTAAAATTCATCAAACTCCTTTGCAACTACTTCCACCTGAAGAATGTACATACCCACTACACTTAGACAACTTTGGCATACAATATTACTTGAAAAATTAACTTTCGAAGCACCAAACTATAAACCAACTTGACTTAGTAAATATTTTAACACCATTAACACTCCTTCAAATTCATAAGACCTAAAACATAACTACGAAGAAACACAGAGCATAAACATTTCTCCTAGACACCTTTGCAATGCACATTTCACACACTAGTGAACACCTCTTCTTCTGCACAATGATCTAGCACACCAAATCTTGAATATAACACCTTTAACTAATCTCACCAACATATCCAAATCACACAAGAAGGTATTCAACCTAGAATAAATGTGGAACAACACAAGAACGCACCTCTATAACCTAGAACACCACTCCAACACAATATTGCCTCTTTTTATCAAATTTTCCCAAAAGCACTTGGAAACCAAGCACTAGAGACACATCCTCATCATCTTCAACACTTCCACAACAAAAAATGAACCAACTACAACTTAGTAACTCAACCACATGTCCATATATAAAATATTTTCAAAGCAACACTAGAGGTTGACACTAGTAGCTTTACTAATGACAATATAATACAACTAATTAAAGCACCAACTACTCACATTCTTGCAACAATCTTATCCAACCATAGATATCAATGACAACATAGGCTTGTTGAAATCAATGACAACACCAATTTCTCCTACTTGCAACATTAGCCACTAGAGTGATCTTAGCTACTGCCCTTAGAAATGAAGCAATGCATCGTCATCACATTGGAAGGTAATCAATCCCACAAGTAGGCCATGTGATCAATAAATAACACTCATTCCACAAAAATAAAATTTGTATTACCGCATTTGATGTCACATGGAACTATTACACTAACTAACATAATATAAATTCACACTCTCAAAATAATTTATATGCCACCAAACATATGTCATGTCACATCATGTTGTTGGATAATAACTAAATAGATAAGATAATTTGGGTAAAAAAGGTGCAAGCCATGTGTAACACATTGATTCACCATAATTAGCAAGGTACAAGCCATGTTGAGTAAACAAACTTTCCAATGCCAAAGACAATATTTCATGGTGGGTTATAAAACACAATCAAACCCACATAAAATATCAAGAAGATCCCACCACATGATATCATCATAAGGACACAAAATAATATGGTTGTTCCAATCACACTACCATATAGAACCTAGTTTATGGAAAACCCTTGTATAGTTAAATGATATTGTATCATGCATAGGATAGGTGACTATTGCACTTGGAATTAGGTTTCAATTGTTGATGAAGAGATAAATGGTAAGCATGTTGGGAGATGATCAAATGGTGCAGATGTGATAGGGAAGGATCTAATAATGTGTGCATATTGGCCAAATTAAGTTATTGTTTTTTTATCTCCTAGGGGGAAATTAATTATTAAGGAATTTACACAACTCAACCCTAGAGTAACAAAATAGGAGCAATGAAATATACTCATTAATCACCTTAATCCACTGATAATAGTCAAATTGATAATTCACATTTGATCAATTTGTATAATTTTAGATGCTCAAATTTTTTACAAACTTATTTAAGATCTATATATTAAACCTGGCTTAGGAAAAATTTATTCCATTAGCATGGTTTATGGACTTAGGAAAGATGAAATTATGGATTAAATGAATCTAATAAAATGGATTAAGGCATGTCCTAAGAGGATATAGATGGTACAACCTAAAATCTAGTCATTAATCCCCTTAAGCCACTAATAATAGTCAAATTGACCATTCACATTTGATAAATTTCTATAATATTAGATTGTCAAAGATTTTACAAACTCATTAAAGATAGATTTTTTTTGCGTTGACACCTATGCAACTCGACATGTCATTTGGGATATTTGATTTTTTTAAATATATTAAATAATTTTAACTAGATTTTAGTTGGTGTTAAAAAGTGTTACCAATGATTTCCCAAGCAATTTGATTAAATTTCTTCCCATGTGTCAAATTTCACATATAGAATTTTAATTTCAAATAGAGGCAAAAAAATTTACCGCAATAATATACATATAAATTTATTCATCTTTTCTCACAAGGGTATTTATTCTATTTTTAATTCAATCATTTTATTCAAGAATAGTTAATATGTACATAGCAAGCATATTTCCAACACCATTATTTACAATTTTGTTGTTTATAGTTTTGATTGTGTTTCAAATTTAAATTGCATCAACGTTTCGGATCACAGTCCATGATCCATCATCAGGATGCAAAGAGAGCATAAGGAGACGAATAATCATTATTACGAAATTAGCATTGAATGAACAAGGTAAAGAAAATGTTCTGATAAATTTATTTCCATGAGCTTACCTAATTAATTTTTTACACATTTCACACAAGCAAAAATGATATCTACCAAATTGTAAGTACAATACATATGCTATGTTTTTCAATGGTGCGTGAACGTTCCAGATTCCATCAAGCTTACCATTTTTCATCCAACTAAATACTCCTACCTCAACCATTTTCTCAATCTTCAACCTGTTCCTACATTCACACACTTGCACTTTGTAGAGTTTCATCAATAACCATTAACCAATGCTCAAAATGAAAAAGATTATATTTCATGATCATAACATTCATCTTTCATATTCAACCATATGAATATAAATATATTTCAAATTCCATCAAAATCTTAAATTTATTACAAGTCAAAACTGATAAATTTAATTTTCCATAAATATTTAAATAACTTAACATTTATTAAATGCAAGCAAAATTTATAGACGTGACAATTGTCAAGAGTAAATAAAGAGAATAATTTTAGTGATTTATTGCAACAATTCAAGATCAAAGCATCATGCCAAAGTGTATGTGCGTTCATGTTATCATTTTATCATTTTTTTGTGAAGGCTAACCCATTTTGTAGGTCTCTAAAGCATTCAAGCATTCAAACATTCCAATAATGAAGATTCAAATCCTTGAGGTGATGTGTATAACTTCCATTTAAGGGTGATGAATTGTAGCACTTTGTGATTTCATCATGTTCCTTCCTTTTTATTATTATTTATATCATTGATATTTCCATTATGGAAGTGGAAACACTTACATGGGGTTTGACTGAGGTATGCCCTTAAAATGGCCAAAAATTCCCTCTCTTTGTGAATGTGTAGATCTTAGGTTGAAGAGGATTGAAGGGATTTTGAAGACAATTTTTCCATTTTTTCATTTTTTGTCATACATATTGTCAAGCCATAGAAACTCACTCACAAAATTATTCGAGAGTGTTACAACAACTTTGCAAGAAGAAATGAAAGCCTCATATTTTCTACTAGAGGACCCCAAAATTTGAGGACACCTTGTCAAAGACACATTCTCCATTCGGTGAATAAGTCATTCTAGGCATAGCTAGATCATTTTTTTTATAGGTGCATAGTCATATACACCTTCTAAATTTTTCAGAACTTGATTGTTTCAGTTACCTAGTTGTCATGATCTTACATTTTTAATATTAGGGCATATATATCTTAATTAGGTTAATCATTCCAAATCATTTCCAATCCATTCCCATATTCAATTAGATTTAGATCAAGGATTTATTGGCTCACCTTCATGGTTGAGTTTCAATCTATTCACCTTGTTGATCTACATCTTAATGTAACTTTGAAAAAGGCCCCTTGCATCTTAGGTTATTTGCATTCAAGACCTGGGATCACCTTTTTTTATATTACATCATTTATGATGGCTTATTGGTTATATGTTGATTATTTTTAGTTGTAGTGTTAGTATGTTTATCATATGGATTGCATTATGTTTATAGGGGTTGTTGAGATGATTTATTTTATAATTATTAGATGGAATTATCATTAGACTATTATATAATGTGGATGTGTGAATAGGTGTTATTGTGGAGACAATATTTGATATGTTAATGTTACTTGTGATGCTTATTGATTTAAAGTCATTTCTAAGTGATTTCCTAGATGATTATTTTGGATAAGGAGTTTTAATAAATAGTATTTTTTTACTTAGTGTTAATTTAATAGTTGTTATAGCTATTATTATTATTATTTATATGATATACTGACACCTTTTGTTGTGTGAATAGGTAAAAAATTTCAATGGTGGTTGTGGTCACATAGTTGTACTTCTATTTATTTTTAGTGTAATACCTAACCTTGTCTTGTATGGAGTACTAAGGTCTTGTGGTTCATATTGTGAGATATTGTTTTGTAGTTATGCAAATTTTGTATGTTATAGTTTATTTAATTATCTTTTAATTTTCTTGAGTGTGTTTAATTATTTTGTGATTTTAGTGCCTTTATAAGTTTTAGTCTCCATTTTTTATGGTTTAAAAAGGTTCCTAGGTGTATGACCTACAAATTAGGGGTTAAATTTTATTATAAATATCTTAAATGGAGTTTAGAACTCACTCTACTTACCCACTTTTGGAAAGTGGTGAAAATTAGAGTTGGTTGGATAGTTTAGATGGTTAAGGAAAGGTAGTTTCTTTTCTCCTCCTACTTATTCTTTCTCCTTGAGTGGAGAGGTGGATTTTTCCTTTGGAATTATCCTTGATTTCTTTAGTTTTTTATTTAGTAGAGGAAAATTCTAGTTGGAGCAAGGAAGAGAAGAAGGTTAAAGTAAGGAAAAATGAAAGAGAGGATTTGGAGAGTCTTCTACAACTTGGATAGAAATTCTTATGGTAGATTCTAAACCCTTTACTAGATATTTGTTTGATGTGGAAAATAATTTTTGGAATGTGTTGATATATTTGTAAAATCTATGTGAAAATAGATGGTCAATCCTTATGTCTTTGGTTGTGAATTATGTGAGTTGTTCAGGGGTATGAGTAGCCACCTTGTCTAAATTTATGCATAAATAACCAATATATGTGTATAAGGTAAAGAGGAAAATTATGTAAATGAAATTGTTGTAATGTTCTAAGTTTAGTAATGTGAATGTTATGTGGTGAATATTTGGTTGGAAACCTATGTTGTTAGTGTTTCCTACAGAAATTTTGAATTGTATGTATAATTTTTTGGGATAGCATGTGACCCCTAGCTTAGGGGTGGGTTGAGTTTACAATCCTATGATTGGGTGGAGAACCCATTTTCCAAGATTGTTGTTTCTTTGCTAATCCTTATCTTTTAGGTACATGTGTTAAATAAGGAAGATTATCTTGGGACTTTCAACATATGGATTTCAAGAGAGATATGTGTTGGTCTTGTGGAGGTTTACACAGTTTCTAAGAACCTAAGGACACTTTGTAATTTAAAGACCTATTTTGATTTAAGGTGTTATACTTGTTGAAATGACAAAAAGAATACAAGTTAGATATTTTTATCTTGGAGGATTCTAGAACTCAATTTGAATAAGATCAATTTGGAAAAACCAAGTGTTAATGAAAGATTTTTGTATAGGATGTTGTTGTGTAAATGTTTAATACATACATATTTTAACAATATTTAATTTTAGTAAAATAAATTTTCTAATGTATATTCTAGGGTATTTATATTATATAAATAATAAATAATATTTTTAAAAAATAATTTCAAAGAATCATCTTAACACACTTTATTAATCAGTTGATGAGGTTACAACAATGTTGCATCTATGCCAAACAATAAACTATTATAAAGTAGTTTCAAATATTTGATCATAAAAATTGATGAACATGATATTGAAATATTGAATTTAATAGTTTTTTCAATTATTAATCTCAAAAAAACATATTCAACAATTTTACTAACCCAAATCACCAATTGTGATTTATAAAAAAAAAAACATTGACATCATTTTTCACAACAATAATATGTCTTAAAACAATCTTACATATTTGATCACATAGAATGATATACAAATAATAAGAAGATAAAATTTAAAGGGTTTCTTTAAAACATATATTTTTATGACATATCCATATATCAGATCAACTAAGTAAACCAATTAAAATTTATGATTAAAACATAACTATCATCTACTTTAAAACTAAAAATAAATTGGGAGTAGAACTAAGTAAGAATTCATGAAATAATATGAATCCAAGAGAGTTGAAATATGTTTATTTCACCTTCTTCCTATTTCCAACTTGCAACAATTAATTATGAACATATATATCAATATATAGTTATTTCCAAAGAAGTTTGGACCTATGGCCTTTTATCTAAAATAAATATATATATATATATAGTTATTTCAACCTTGCAATATAATTATTTATTAGACTAGATTGAAAGAGATGTTGTCATTTATATCAAGGGAGAAATGTTAAGGATTATTGTCCTTGATTTCAAAAGGTGCTCACTAATGTCTAAGGAGTAATGCTAGTTGAATAGTGAGAATTAAATGTAGTTGTACTTGTATATTAGAGCATTTTCAGAATAAAGAAGAAGATTGCATTTAGTCTGTTGCAATATTATTATTGTATCTATGCATGTTGGTAGAGGTAATCCAAAATTCTGATCCGGAATGTTTGAGGTCAGTTACTCAAGGCAAAGATATTTTTGTGGAAATATGTTCATGATCCATATTCCCTCCTAGATGCAAGCTTTGGTCTGCATTTTGAAAGGAGAGTATGCCTACACTTTTTCTATCTTATTCTAGAGTAACTTCAAAAATTTATGTTCAATAGAAAAAACAATTGAAGTGATAGTTGGGTCACCATGCTAGTTAGTTAACCAGTTGATGTTTTAGAACTGTGTGGAGCCAAATTGTAATGTGTGAGCTCAGGAGATAGTGTTGGATGGTGAATAGGTCCAAGATAAGGATCTTGATGGAAGTGCATGGAATTATGTTGAATTGGTCGAAAAAAAATCGATTTAGGACCTACCCACTACATGTTTCATGTAAATAAAAATTTATGTCCACTTTAGCTAACCTCATTAATTACCGATTGTTTTATGTGATTCCTAATTGATATGAAATTATTTTAACATAATGAGAGGTATATAATAATCATAGTTTTATATCTCTCTTGATATGTATGTAGTAAGTGAGTGTGTGTGAGATCAATTTGTGAGAGCAAGTGTAATTCAATGGGAGTTGCATCCCAATCATTGTGTCTCATGATCATAAGATCATAAGGTGTGTAGGAGAGTGTCTAGGGAAAGATCAAATCTTGTGTAAGTTATTTAATCAATATTGAAGTTTCATAAGCTTTATCTATGTAATCTGATAATACTGGAGTCCTACTTAAATTGAGTCAATGCTCAAATCTTTGTATAGAGGATTGGTGTCTTCAACAGGTTGTGCCTACACATACAATAGGGGATTGGTCTCTCTGGTAGGTTGGTGCCCACTTCATAATTGTAACTTATTCATTATTTTTGTGAGGATGGATTTCAACAGTAGCTCCAAGCATGTCTTCTCACTATCTTTTTTCCCATTCAGGATTTCCACATATATTTTGTGTTCATTGTGTGAATTTGTGCTTCTATGATTGCTTGATATATAGTAGTTTTCTTTTCAAGTTTGATGATTCATGTTGAATTAAAGAGTTCTAAATAGATTTGGTATATTGCTTCACTCCCCCCTCTCAGTGTATTGTGTACCCTTCACCACTTCCTCATCCTACATGTGGTGCATACAAGATAATGTCATAATCTTGGTGTCTTCAAATGCGCTTAGTATGTTTTACCTTGTGCTATATCTTTCTTGAGTTTTAATTTTTTTTAAATTAGGCTTGAGTTGTGACTAGGAAGGAGAAAATTTTGGACATGACATAGGATTCAAAGGCTTCCTCTCAAAGATATATGAAGATGCTAAGGATTAATCATAAACATGATAAATAAATCCTAAAAAGAGAAAAAAATGAGCAATCCAATATAAGATGATATAAAGAATAAAGAAGATAGAAAGTATCAATTCTAAAACTAAAATTAAAAAATAGGAAGGGAACTCTATGGCCAATAACTAAGGGGATGAAAGATTGGATGGGTTCACCAAAATAAAAGAAAATAAAATAGACTTTGAAATTGAAATATAGAAAAAGGGGGTAAACCCAAAAGTGATTGATCAAATGGGTGTACCCAATTTTTGACTAGACATTTCACTTAATTATGAGGGGTAAAATGCATAATTAACCATCAAAAAAAAAATCTAACTATTATAACAATAAAAAGGAAGGTTTTCAGATTCTAAAATGATGTGTACCTTTTTGAAAAAGTTTTTTTTCTGACCTCACTGAGGACTCATTCACCCAATGGAAAATGGGTCCCTATTAGGGTTATGGAAAATCAATTTCGAGGTCCTATTCTTCAATGTCTGAACACCCAAATCCTAGGTGTTCAACTCTCGAAAGTCATAAATAAATTTTGTAGAGTACTTTCTATGATCTTGCAACAATGGTGATAACTTTTTCAACTTTGACAACTTTCCTCTCCACTTGATCTTCAATCTAAAACCTACAATAACATATGAAAGAGGAAAAAATTTTGATTGTTAAGGAATAGGGGTTTTCCTTGGTCAAACCCCATTTTGGTAATGAAACCTTGAATTGAAACATTGAAACATGAACATGAAACAATGATACCTTGGATGAAGTCTTGGAATTCAAATCAACAACCTAGCATGAAGTGGCTTTAAGGAATGTAGATATTGATCATGAACTTTGATTATAAAAGATTCTTGAATTGGATCTTCAATGCTACATCAACACATTAGCTCAACAACATGCATGATGCACTATGCTTTTGACATGATTAAATAGATCTTGTTTGTTGCAATTAAACTTCAATAATCTTCCCTTGAATGACTTTGAAATTCTCTTGAAATTATTTTGTAGATGCTCACTTGAAATTTGTAGGTTGCTTAGATTACTTAGATGAAATTATGTGAAATAACCTTATATATATATATATATATACTTAAGATTTAATCCAAAAATTCAAATTACACAAGCTGAAATCATATCTAGGATTTCAAATCACTAAAATCCCACCAATAATATGCTCAAAAAAGGGTTTCCTAAGTTAAGGAGGACCCATTCGCCATAGGGTGAATGGGTCCTAGCATACTTAACTATGACCTGTTTCGGGGAATGTGAGATAACATGCCAAAAGGGGGTCCTAGGACCTAGTGAGGACCCATTCTCTAGGTGGTGAATGGGTCCCAGGTCACTATCTTAGGACACAAACCTTGCAAAATTAAGTGTTGTGAAATGTTATTAATGAGTGTTGAACTTTATCACTCGGAAAATGAAATTAATAAGGCTTGGATTTGAATTTAAGGGTGAAATTAAGCTCAATTAACCTCAATTAATTAATCAAAGCCCTAGATTAGTGTGAAAGTGTAAAGATACACTTTACAACACACTAGTTAAGGCATTATTAAGTCCATTTTATCAAAAATGGTCCTAGACTTAATGTGAATGTGTAAAACATATTATAACACTAAATCAAGGCAACATTAGGCTCATTTAAATTGTTAATTATTCCCAAATTAAGGAAAATGGATACTTTTTTTGTTACTACATTTTTCCCCCACTTTGGTGGGAGTTTTCCCTCATGTCAAACTTAGACTAAAGTAGACGTTCAAGACACTTATGCAAGAAGCAATAACAAGCTTTGATCATTCCAATGTGATATGGAACATTGTTGTTTGTATGAGAAAAAGATAAAGCTTTGATGGTCTTTCCAATGCGATGTGGACCAAGTCTAGGTTGTTTGTCCAAAAAACATTTACAAGAAAAACATGATTTCTACTATGAAAATGACACACATGTGCTTACTCTGGGGTAGTAGAACCTCAAGCCGTCCACTAGGTGAGTATCCAGAAAAGGGTAGTAAATGAGATAATCATATTAGGCTCCCATACCATACCGAAGTTATCCCCCTAACAGCTTCGATAAGGCACCACAATGTTGAATGCTTATGAATATTATTTCTATAGGTGTTTATTCAAGGGGATCTTACTTTGTGTAAGGTCTTCTTCTTAGGGAACATCATACCTAATTTATCGAAGAGAGGACAAGTCAAGAATAATAGATTGCCACTTATGGGATGCCTCGCTTCGCATCATGCCACTAAGGGAAAGTCATATGCTTAGAAATATCACACTCTTGGAGAACTTAAAACCCAATGACACCACCAAGAAAAAGGATGCATCATAAGAAAGAAAATAACACCATGAAATATGCAAAATGTCAAAAGATGTCATCGATGTATGCCCCCACTTTAAAGCGGTTGCTAACACCATTGTTGTGAGAAACTACTTTAAAGTAACCAACGTTTAGTTCTAAGACATGAGATATTTCCTCAGAAAACCCTATGCCAAGTCATATGTTTCTAAAATAAAGTTATGTCATGAAATAGGAGGAGGGATTTCCCCCAAGAATACGGAAGGGATCTATGGATTCGGGGTCAATATGTCTTTGCTACAATGTTTTCATAGAGATTGAAACTACCATCATTCCCCAAATACTCATAGAACTGGAAGAATGACACAAGAGAGTGAAAAAGAAAGAAAAAGAATCCTTCAGGTCAACATGGAAGAGACCTAAAAGTCTCAATGCCTTGCACCATCCCCAAAAGGAAAACACAAGATAAATGAAAAAGAGTAAAATATTTACGACATAGAGAAGAATGTAGATAAATATAGAGGAATGCACAAAGAGATAGAGACATCAAACGAAACATCATGGGGGATCACATTACACACATGTAATCACATAAAGAAACATAAAAAAGAAAATAATGTAAATAATTAGTAAGGAACATGCAAGTCAACCTATAGTAGGTTGTCTACATCCCAATATTGATTGGTATAAATGGAAGGTGAACAACTAGCCAAAGGTACAATAGTAAGTGCCAAACTAGGGGAAGCACCAAGTTCAACACTCTTTTTAGGAGATTTTTCATTTAAGCTCATAGAAGAGGAAAACAATGTATTCAATTCATTATGCACTTTTTCATCAATTTTCACAATGTCAATTTCATCATCTAGATTAATCACAATAGGAGGTTGAATCATAATATATGTTGAAGGTTCTTTTTTACATTGCGGCAAGCGTATAGAGTCATCATGCATTGCTTCAGGTAAGTTCAGATTTTGATTTTTTATGTTTCTCTTTTCTTCTTGATTTTGTAACATATGAGCAATAGCATGACATCTATGCCTACACTCTCTAGCATTTTGATTTCATTTCAATCTATTGTCAATTTTTGTTTGTGTAGAAGTGGGTTTATCAACCATAGGTTTATTTTCTTCCCTTAAGGGATGAACAGAAGGAACCATAGCAAGTTGTTCAACCACTTTATCTTTAGCTTTGTAAACTTATTTAACTTTAGGAGGCACAATGGGATTCTTTTGGTTGTTGTGTGGTCTCTTATAGGAAATTGTAGGAGATTTTTTAATAGGTTGCTCTTGGATGGTTGGAAGGAATTTTGGTTCAATCATTGTTTCTTCAAGGATAGGTGGCTTAATTATGAGTTGAGGTATGTTTCCAAGGAATAATTCTACTATACACTTTGCCTTAAACTTTTGATAGGATTTGAAAAAGAAGTCCTCACAAGGTCTAATAGGTTCAATAGGCTCAAGCCAAAAGAAATTCAATGAAAAGTTCCCTTGAGAACACACAGGATTAAACCCACTATGATCTGCACAATAAAGATATCATTGATAAAGGGAAAATTTAAACATTTATTCATAATCTATGGGGTGGCATTCATGGAATGAAGCCATGGGTAGCCTAACTTCACAATAAATTGGTCTAACGATGGGATGATGGTCAATAAGACAATTAATGTTTTATGTCCAACTTTTAAAGGAAGATCTATTGAGCCTATCGTAGGACAAGAAAAACCATTATGCATGTTGATCCATGCTTTTGGTTTATCATATGTATCTTGATAGAGTTCATGCACAAATAGGAATTATTTGGTGATCACATTTTCTCCACAAATGGGATCAATTAATATCCCATTAGCGGGCTTGTCATTGATTCTGTTGGCTATGTAAAGAGGACCATTGGGTGCATGTTTAAGTATGTCTTTTTATGGTAAAGCGATATCAAGAAGCATTTTGGTTGAGCCCTTACGAGGTCTAGCTTCGATAAAGTTGACTGATGCATGGATGTTATTATTTTCTTGTTTGTTTAAGTTCTCATTTAGGAAGCAACTAAGGCTATTGAAAATTTATGTTCCATTTCTAGTTTTAATCAATTTCCTTAGATTGTGTAAAGTGGGAATCATGCTAAAATCCATGTAGTCTTGTAAGTTCTCTAGGCCTTCATCTAGTCTTTTTATATCTTTTTGCGAGAAATGAGCATCATGCACATTGATTGTAGGTATGAAATTCATGGGAAATTAATTATGCATACTATGATCCATAGGGGGTTGATTATCAACACTATTAGGAAGAGAGATAGAAAACCCAAGATCCACGATGAATGGTATATCATCATATGACATGAGTCTTGAACTACATCTGACAATAGTACTACTAATAGGACACCAAGTTGTAAAGCTCATATAAATTTTTACAAACTTAGTTTACAAACCCAAAATGGAAAGAGGCTTGAAATGCAATGCAATGACCTAGAATGGAATGTGTAAATGTAATTTTTAGATTCTAAACAAGGAAAAAAAATTATTACACTATACAATAATCTAAAAATGAAATATTTTAAATGCAATTTTAAATTTAGACAATGCACTAAATGAAGCAAATTAAGCTAGACCTAATGAAATGAATGAAATAAAAAATCAACAAACTAAAACAAACATTTGATAGTAGCAAGTAGAAGCATAGAACAAAAGATTTCAATTTCCAAAAATTCAGATTTAGGTTTGATTAGGAATTCATTCACCCTAGGGAAAATGGGGTCCTATATTAGGATTTTGAAACTAATTTTTATATATTTTTATGTCTTTTCTAATAATTTTCAAATTTAGGTCTGCTACAGTAAGTTTCAAGTTCAAATTTTTGTAAATGTAATGTGAAATATAAGTTGAAAATATGATAAAATGATGAATTAAAATACCTAGTTTGATATACAATTTTGATTTTATTTTCAAATTCAAGTTTATATGATCTAAATGATATGCAAAATGATTGATTTTTTTGTATCTTTCAGATTTAAAGAATGCAAACAATACAATCCTAAAACCTTATATGAGATGCAAATTTGAATGCAAACTAAGACACCATAAATAAGATCTAATTCAATTCAAATGAATGCAAGATCTAATCTAAGATGAAAATAGACTCCAAAATCATAAAACTACAATGCTCTAAAAGTTAGGTTCACCAAAACAAAACATAGAAAAAGGGGGTAAACCCAAATGTGATTGATCAAATGGGTGTACCCAATTTTTCCTAGATGTTTCACTCAGTTATGAGGGTTAAAATGCATAAATAACAATCAAAAAACAAGCCTAACTATTCTAACAGTAAAAATCAAGGTTTTCAGATGTTGAAATGACGTGTACCTTTTCAAAAAAGTGTTGTTTCAAGCCTCATTGAGGACTCATTGGGTCTCTATTAGGGTTCTAGAAAATCAGTTTCAAGATTATGTTCTTCAATTTCTACACTCCTAGATCCCAGGTGTTCAACTCCCAAAAGTTAGAAATAAACTTTGTAGAGTAATTTATGTGATCTTGCAACAAAGATGACAACTTTTGCAACTTTGACAACTTTTCTCACCACTTGATCTTTAATCTAAAACCTACAATCACACATCAAAGAGGAGAAAATGTTGATTGTTAGGGAATATAGGTTTCCCTTGGTCGAACCTTGTTTTGGTAATTAAACCTTGAATTGAAACATGAAACAATGATACCTTGGATGAAATCTAGGAATTCAAATCAACAATCTAGCATGAAGTGGCTTTAAGGAGAGTAGATCTTGATCATGAACTTTGATTAGAAACAATGCTCAAGAATTGGATCTTCAATGCTACATCAACACATTAGCTCAACAACATGCATGATGCACTATGCCTTTGACATGATGAAATAGATCTTGTTTGCTAGAATAAAATGTCAATAATCTTCCCTTGAATGCCTTTGAAATGCTCTTGAAATGATTTTGTAGATGTCACTTGAAATTGCTATGTTGCTTAGATTACTTAGATGAAACTATGTGAAATAACCTTATGTTTATACTTAACTTTAGATTTAATCTCAAAATTCAAATAACACAAGCTGACATCAGATCTAGGATTTGAAATCACTAAAATCTCGCCAAGAATATGTTTAAAAAGGGGTTTCCTAAGTTAAGGAGGACCCATTCACCATAGGGCGAATGGGTCCTAGCATACTTAACTAGGACCCGTTTTAGGGAATGTGAAATAGCATGCCAAAAGGGGGTTCTAGGACCTAGTGAGGAACCATTCGCCAAGTGGTGAATGGGTCCTAGGTCACTATCCTAGGACACAAACCTTGCAAAATTAAGTGTTATGAATTATTATTAATGAGTGTCAGGATTTATCCCTTAGAAAATGCAATTAATAAAGTTTGGATTTGAATTGAAGGGGCCAATTAAGCTTAATTAACCTCAATTAATTAATTAAAGCCCTAGATTAGTGTGAAAATGTAAAAATACACTTTAAAACACCCTAAATAAGGCATTATTAAGTCTATTTTATCAGAAAGGGTCCTATACTTAATGTGAATGTGTCAAACACATTACAACACTAAATCAAGGCAACATTAGGCTCATTTATTGTTAGTTATTCTCGAATTAAGTAAGGAAAAGGAATCATTTTTTCGTTACTATAGAAATAATCTAGGATAAAACAATAAATATATCACAAGTAACTAAATCTTTATTAATTACCTAAGATAATCATTGGTATGCAAACTTTTAAAAATCATAGAGAGGGATCAATAAATAGATTCATGTGTGACTTAAAGACTTTATGTTGTGGACTTTGTTCTAAAGTCGTATTTTAAAAAGTGAACACTAAAAAATGACTAATTAAAAAATATTTTTTTCTTAGTCAAATATACTTTTATGGAAATCAATCATGTCTATAGAATTTAAAAATATGTGCATATAAATGAATTGTGCTCTCCTAAATGTTTAGAATTTGCATCCCTTGCCTTCTAGAATTTGTGTTTGTATAATGAGGCGGTATTGATAAATGTGTTTGGGATTTTTCTAGGCAAGGATCTTCTCCTTTGGAAAACCATTATATTTTGATTCAATATTTTTGGAAAAAAGAACAAATATAACAAATAATCATGCACATCACAATGTATTATTTAGGGCATAAGTTTCAATGTAAGCTAATGATACAATGAATAGTGTATTATTGAATAATATTATGTAATCTTAAAATAGATATGCTTGATTGATAATAGTAAATTAGAGTTTTCCCTTGTATACAATAGTCTACCATGTAATTTGGAATGCTTTGTACACAATTAGTTAAGTAATGGCTAATTAGGAAGGGGCCATTTTGGGTCCATAATCAAATTTGAATTTAAACCTTCTAGAGTCATTGTCACACCATGACAATGAACTAAATTATTTTTTGTGCCCTCATAATTAACTAGGTGGTTGAATGGATAAGATGAGAGTTAGGACTACTCCTTGAACATGTGTACATAGAATTAGGATGAATTTATGAAAATATAGAACTTTTATATATAAACATGTTAATTATACACTAATAATTATATTAAAAATAACCTAAACAAAATTAAATTAAAACATAAAAGTTATATATGATAAATAATTTTAACCCTTACAATCATTTATATATAATATACTATTACAATATACAAAATAAATTTATAAATGAATGTTCACTTTATCATTATTTATTGTTTATTTAAAATTTATTAACCTTATTTTGCACAATCACATTCTTTTAGAAAGAAGGAAATTTGGTTATATTAATCTCCCCTTAAAAATCAATTAAAACGATATAATGTGAATATTTTTATTCAAACATCATGGGTTCATCTTTTCACTGAGAAGAAATTGAGACATGAGTTACAAGTATATACTTGTGACAAAAGGGGTGAAGAAAATAAGAAGCATGATTGAACTTTTACAAACGAAATGAAAAAAGAGAAATGATCTATTCTACTCCCAGCTTAGAGTAAAGAAGCGAGTTGTGAGAAAGATGGGATAGTAACCCGATGCCCATATGAGAAATTATAGAACATTTATTTTTTCGTCCTGTGATTGTTTTATAGAAGCCTCATTTGTAACTACTGTCTTGTACTTGAACCATCGTGCCCAGAAAAGGTAATTGCAAAAGTTGAGCATGCTAAGAATAGCAAGAAACCAGTAAAATAGGTCAAGGTGGTTGCGGTTGAGGTTTTGACCATGAAGCCAACCATGGCTCTTGGTGATGTTGCGAGTGGCAGCATTAACAATAGAAACAAGACACTGCTGAGAAAGTAACCAATGGACAAAGAAGCAAATGTAAAAGCGGTAGCGAAGGACCTCATCGTCACAGGAGCTTCACTGTAAAAGAATTCCAGCATACCCACATAGGTGAAGAGGTCTGAAACTCCAAAAACAAAGTACTGAAATGCCAACCAGAATACACTCATTGGAATAGGCGCCCTTGAGTCCACCATTCCTTTGTCTATTGCCACTTGTTTCCTTTTCACCTCCACAAGAGCAGCGATGGCCATGGATATAGCAGAAAATACTAATCCAACTCCAATTCTTTGCAAGTGTGTAATTCCTGCTTCATGTCCAGTGAATCTTCGTGCAAGGGGAACGATAAATCTGTCATAGATTGGAGTGATGAGATTTAGAAATAGTAAAGGAAACACGGACAGAGAGGCGGCTGGAATTTCGAAATGCTTTCCCATGCTTCTATCCATGGTCACACCTTGAGCCACACAAAATGTCTGTAACTGTGCTAAGCATGTGCTCATCAATACTGTGCTTGCAAATATGGGCATCATTCGCACTATAATTTTGGTTTCTTCTACTTGGGTCACACTGCACAAATACCAGGGATTTTTACCCTTGCTACTCCCTCTATCTATAGCCGCTTTGTCGAGAAATCTGTTATCTCCATACAAACAACAATCAATCTATGTGTTTGATGCACAAGATTTTTACATGAAGTATATCTTATTAAGAGAGGGGTAAAAATTTATTCAAACCAAAATAAAGCAGTACAAAGCAAGGGCATTACACGGTCCTATCAATCTCCACTAAGTAACATAGTATTAAGCTACATACTTGAATTGGTTTGTATGCAGAAGCCTCTCAGTATGCAATTCCGCTTCCTTGTCATCTAGCTCGTAAAAATCTTTGGGATTCTCTGACGTTTTAAGCTTTCGATTGTTGAATGCAACAATGAATACCTGTTGTAATGCCAACTAGTTTTGATTATTACAAAATAAATAATTCAAGCACTTGGACACAATCCGTGCTTACTCCCATGGATCCTCAAAGGTCGCTAACGCACATAAGAGCTAATGTTATTAATCTAGAGTGAGTGTTGGGAAGTGATGCATGAGCCTCACCACCATGCAATTTACTAATGATGCCATGCAAAGTTATTAGTAAACAATTGATTTTTTATAACCGTTTGTAACTGCATGTTGACTGTAACTGTCATGTGCATTCTTATGTTTAGACAATCTATTTTAGTTCAATGTTTGCATGAACTATATTTAGAATTGTAATTGAAATCCTCTATAAAGAGAGGTGAGTGCATTCTTATGTTTAGACAATCTATTTTAGTTCAATGTTTGCATGAACTATATTTAGAATTGTAATTGAAATCCTCTATAAAGAGAGGTGAGATGTAATGATTTAATCATCAGAGAAATAATAAAGCTATTGTGTTTATCTAGGCTTTCAATTCTATAGTGAGTTGGATAACGATACCTTCATAAACTTTTAATTCAAAGTGAGTTAGATAAATCTTTAAGTAAATTATATTATTATCTTTGCTTCACATAATTTATAGTCTAATAAAGAAATTTAGGCTCGTTAAATTGTTAGTTTTTTTAATATACTAGTAAGTTACAAAAAGTAGCGGTTGTTTTTCTTTGTGTTTCTTCTCTTAAATTTTATGATTAAGGGAAAAATAACGATTGTAGATATTAGATTTGAAATATAGTTATTCTAAAAAGAATAATAATTTTGTAAACTATTTTGAAAAATCTAATCACAATCTTTATTATTATTTTTATCTTGTCTTTTAAGACATGACTTTTTTTAAATTTCATTCGTAAGAAAAATGTAACAATTCTAGATATAGTATATAGTATTTTAGATATTAGATTTGAAACATAGTATTCTAAAAAGAATAATAATTTTGTAAACAATTTTGAAAAAATATAATCAAAATCTTTATTATTATTTTTTTCTTGTTTTTTAAGACAACTTATTTAAGATTTCATTCATAAAAATAATGTAACAATTTCGAGAGTTGCAAGATAAAGTGAACAAAATGGATAGGGTGTTTAATAAGCTAACATTTATTACTCCAAGTATCATGTAGAGGGCTATTTTTGGCACTTTGAATGGTTCGACCAAAGTTAGGAAAGGTCATAGAAAGATGAAAGCCTCTCAAGATGAGGAGATGCAACTGGAAGATAAAACTACTACTATGATGGAACAGTGCAATGAGGAGATGGAGTAGTTGATTGAGGAATGGGACTTAATCTGCAATCCTAGAAACTAATGTGTGTCTTAAGTCTCTTTTTCTATGGCCACTGAGCCATGGTACTTTCTGGGCTTGTGCACCCTCTTGTTTATGTAGGCTTTGTTTTTTGGTCATTAGCTATATGGTTGGCCTTTGGCTTCTACTGTTTCATTTCAGTTAGGGTTGTTGTTTTGTTGCAAGGTGTTGGTCCATTTTTATGACCTTTTTGTTTTGTGGTGGTCGTTCTATTGACCGATTGGCCTATTCATCACTCTCTATTCAGGTTTAGGGGCCCCTTCCCATTCTTTTGTTATAAAAAATATTTCTAAATATAGTATTCTAAAACAAAATAATAATTTTGTAAATAAATTTATTTGTTGAAAAATATAATTTCAACTCTCATTATTTTTTTGTTATAATATTAGGGATCATTCTTTCATTTATTAGAGATTAATTTTGTAAGAACTAATTTTTTTTCCCATGCCTCCATCTTCTTATACTCTTTTAATATTACCTACAACTCATACCTCTATAGTATGTACATACAACAAAAATGATATCAAATGTATATTAACAAAATAAGGGATTAAATCACTTTATGTAAGCTTCCATGCATATGATCATGGCAAAAAAAAATATGATTATTTTGTCTCCTCTATGTTAAAGAAAAAAGAAAACCTCTTAGTTTTTTTATTCAAAAAATACTAAAGAGAGAGAAGTTTACAACACTAAAAACGAAAAGTTTTATTACTTTTTCTTTAAATGAAGTGTAAAGAGTTCATGCTCTTTGTAATATTTTTATAGAAGCCTCACTTTATCAATAGAAGGAACTAGCATATGGTGTTTTTCATTTTTTCTATACTCCTTTTTTTTTACTCGATATCAAAGTTAGAAATGACATCTTCTTCTAGTACAAGTCTTACTAATTCCTAAATTCCTTAGTTTATTGGAAAAAACTATTTTTATAGGTCAATCACCATAAAGGATCTATTCAATTCTAAATATATGCAAGATATTTCTAGAAAATAGGTTTCTTAAACTTGTAGATGTAACATCATACAATACATTATCTCAAAAAAAGAAGGATTTTCTTATGGATAGGAAAAAAAATCCAAGTCTCATGATAAAATGTATGAAAAACCCCAGGTTCAATGTCATTACTATAAAAATTATGGTTAACATTCACATGAGTGTAGAAAAAGATAGTTTAATTTTAACAAGTAAAATACAATTTTTTCTATAAAAAATTAGAACTAGGGTACTTTCATTTTAGTATGTAATCTTTCTCAAGAGTTTTATGTCAAAATTAGTCTCATGGAAAAAGGTATGACAAATCCCAAGTTCAATGTCATTACTATGAAAAGTGTGGTGCATATTCACATGAGTGTAGAAAAATATAATTTGATTTCAACAAGTGAAATATAAAAGTTTCTAAAAAATAAGAATTGGGATATATAATTTTGGTATGTAATTTTTTTTCAAGAGATTCTAAGTAAAAATTAGTCTCATGGAAAAATGTATGAAAAATCCCAAGTTCAATGTCATTACTATAAAAATTGGGACTAATATTTGCATGAGTGGAAAAGACAGTTTGATTTCAACAAGTAAAATACATTTTTTTCTAAAGAAATTTAGAATTAGGGTAATATGATTTTGGTATGTAATTTTTTTCAAGAGATTCTAAAAGATGTTTGGCTTCTAGATTTCAAGTTGTACTGACCACATGATTAGTAATTTAGAAATATTTTTCAATCTAGATATATCAATAAAATAAAATTTTACTTTTGGTAATGATAATAAAGTATTAGAATGGGAAAATTTATTAGAAATATTCTAATAGGTTGGGGGAGGGGGAAAGCTTATTTCAATCTTTTATTATATTCCAAGTTTATAGTAATAACTAGATAATTTTGGGTAGCTCATTTAGAAAGGGTATAGATTATTTTTTAAAATAATGAATGTATAATTTGGCATAAATTTTCAAGAGGTTAGTTAATATTCAAAGTTCAAGTGACCAATAAAAAATGTTACCTTTGAGGTTGAAACCAAATTTGAGGGTGAAATTTGTTAGAAGAAAATGTCAAATTGCTAGCTTTGATACGTAAGAAAAATATTTACCCATGAGATTAATAGCTATGCTAGAAGAGGATTTAACAAATGAGTATTGGGTATAGGTTGTAGAATGTGTACTCTACATAATGAATAGACTCCCAACTAAGAGTGTCAAGAACATGATTCTAGAAGAAACATGGAAAAAAATAAACCACAATGTTGCTTACAGAATAGAGTTTAAATATGTGGTATATGCACATATTCTAGATGATTTTACAAATAAATTGAACAAGGGAGAAAGTATATTTGAGGGATATAGTGACCTGACACAAAATATTTAAAATAATATAATCAAACAATAATAAAGGTGATAATTAATAAAGATGTGTGATTTATAGAAGAAGAATGGGATGGAAGTTTGGATAAAACAATGAGTACTATTGTATGCTTACCTCAAGATGATAGAGAAGTATTGAATCTAGTAGGTATCTCTTTTGTGATACATTTCCATATCAAATCACAAAAATTTAGTCCATGAGTGACACATTCATCAAGTATAAGGACATCCTCACATATTTAAACAAGAACTCCAACAACAAACAAAAATAAATACCAGAATATACACCTAATTTGGCACCTTTTAAAGCAAGTAAATATATAGGTGCAAGGCTATCAATTCCAAATCCTCTAGAATAAATTTCAAGTGATATGTCATATCTAATAATAGAAACTCTAAGGAGAACAAAGATAAGATTTTTGAAATCATTTATTATCAAAATAAATGTGAGAACAATGTTGATTTACTTTCTCTTTTTTCCTTATTTTCACAAGTAGTAGATCCAATATTATTTCAAAGAAGTAATGAAACATTAATCAAGTCCAAATGCTTTATGGTATACTTCATGTGATATGCCAAATCTAACATTGAAATGTCTAAGAAGACAAAAAGCTAGAAGTTTTAGGGATATATATGATCAAAATAAATGTGAAAATAATGTTGATTTGCTTTCTCTTTTTCCTTTATTAGAAAGTAGCCAATCTAATCCATTTTTAAGAAGCAATCAAAGATGAAATTTGGGTATAATTCATGGATGAATATATTGATACTATAGAGAAGAATCATATATGGGATTTAGTGGATCTTTGAGAGGGAGAATATGCCATATGATTAAATTGGAATTGTACAATCAAATGTAATCTAGAATGAGATTTGTAGAGGTACAAGGAAAGGATAGTAGTAAATTTAGATTTTCATAACAACCTATAAATTTACTACAAAATTAAAAATTTGCTCTAATAGCCCATCTAGACATAGTAATAATAATGTTGGCAATCAAAACTCAAAAAAATGGATATTATATTAGATGGATGTAAATTTTACATTTATCAATAATTTCTTAGAGGGAGAAGTTTATGTACAATAACCACCAAGATATGAAATCTTTTGTCATGAAGGCAATGTCTATAGAGTCAATAAAGCACTATATTGACTCAAGCAACCCTCTAGAACTCATAATAGAAAAATTGAATCTTACCGTCTACAGAATGGTGTTAATAGGTACAATAGTGAGCCTACACTATACACAAAAATGAATGAACAAGGTCATTTAATTATAATTTTATATCTATATGTTTATGATTTTATATTAATAGGTGATTTCTCAATTGATTTATTCAAGGGAGATATAAATAAGTAATTTGTGATGTCCAATCTAGGTCTGGTGAAATATTTTCTTGGAATTAAGGTGAACCAATTAGAAAATGGAATATTTATTTCACAAGCCAAATGTGCCAAGGATATTTTTTAAATGATTAATATGGTAAATTACAAGATAACACCAACACTAGTTGTAATTGGTTGAAGTTAATTAAAGATGAGAAGGGATCTATTTTTTTTATCTAGAATTGTATAAAATACTCATTCATATTTCGATATACCTAAAAATTCATAAGGCTAGATATAATGTATGGTGAATATTATTCAAGGTTCATGAAGTCTCCAAAAGACTCTTATTAGAAAGTAGGAAAAATAATTTTGAGACATGGGAATGGAACTAAAAGTCATGGAATTTTGTTTTCAACATCATATGAGTTACAACTCATAACATTCATTGATATTGATTATGCAAACAATATTAATGATAGAATTAATGATAGAAAAAGTGAATTTGGTCATGGTTTTACATTGTGGAATAAATGTAATATCATGGGCATCTAATAAATAACCCATTGGAAATATTTAATTAGCTAAAGTAAAGGATGTAGCAATAATAGGAGCAGCATAACAAAAAAATTAGATGAAAATAATGTTAGAAAGTTTGATATACAAATAAAAATAAACAATAAATTTGTTTATGACAAAAACTTAACAATTGAATTATGATAATTATTTATCTAAGCCCGTGTATATTAAAGATGGGAAGGGTGATGATTTGACAATCACTAAAATTAATGATAATTTAAAAAGGAGCCTTTGCCCTCATTGACTCTAGGTAGAATTATTACAAGGACGCTTGCAAGACTTTAATGAAAGCTACAGATAGATGGCACTTTTTTGATGCCTCTTACGATAATTTTAAATTTAATTACCCTTTCAATTGGCTTGAGGAGAGGATGGCTCACATGCAAGTCATGTCTCGCAATCAATTCAAGCATTGTCCTAAGATTATGCCAATCTTGGGTATGGATACACAAATTATTAAGGGGACAAACTTTTCAGATGAAGGATGAGGGTTTATTTCCTATCTCCTTTTTTATCTAGGAAAGAAGAGTTAGTATTGTCTATGACATTTAAGAAACATTAAGAACTTCTCTGGCTATTGGTGGAATCGTATAGGAAAGAATGGGTTTGGGGTTGCAGCCACTAATTTTTAGGAAGAAAGTTGCAGAATAGATATAGGGGGTCCAAGAAAATGATTGGAGCCTCTGTCATGCATCCCTCTAAGACAGAACCTGGACCTATGGAAAGTATTTGAGGATGTTGGTATGGCCCCATTCTTTCTGATGAAGGGCTACAATGATGACTTAACTTCAAAATTTTATAACTCTTGGAGGGAGAACAAGGTCAAAATTAGAAGTGTGAACCTTTTTATTATCCTAAGCAAATTGGTGAAGCCACAAGACTCAAATTCTAGGGTCTCAAAGTGTTGAAGGTTAGCAATGACAATTACCAGATATTCATTGATAGTTTCTTGGGAGGTGAAGAAAATATAATTGATGCTAGGATGGTTATGATAGAAAAAAACTCCCTGCACCTTTTGACCTAGTAAACGTACATATAATAAAATATTTTATCCTAGAAGATTGCTATACCATTGTGCATGGTTATCATTTCCCTTTCTTAAATCGCATAAGGAGGAACAAAAGAATTAACATTCCATTTTATTTTTTTGCTTACATCTCTACAATAATGTAAAGAGAAAGGGGCTTCCCCTCCCCTGCACCAGGGCTTGATCCAAATATTATATAACTATGTCTTTGCATTGACTCCCTTGCCTAAATCAAATAATTTAGGGAAACTCCTCTTAGTTAATCCACTTAAAAACTAACCTGGTTTACTGGAATATAACCATAGCTCCAGCAAAAAAACTCAAATCTGGCACCCCTAAATCTAGTGTGGTGATTAAACAGGTGTCCTCCCATCCTACCCCTAAATCAGGTGTGGTGATTAAAGAAGTTTCCTCCAATCCTTACATCCCTCCTGAAAGGCCCGATGACAAAGAACAATCTTCACCCCCTGAACAGTCGGTGAACCCTATGGCCAAACCCTCGGCCTCCAAAAATATATCTGTTGAAGGCGACCCCCTAGCAGACCCACCCATCAGAAGAAAATCCTGGCAAAATTCTCTGGTACTAAACACAAGAATATCGCCTCTGAGGAAGTTAGAATGGCTAAAAAGTAACTATTGATATTCCGGATGAAGGGGATGAATTGAATGCCAAGGATTCAAGCAGTGGGAAGACGGAGAGAATATCTACTCAGCTAGCTAGCATTAATGTAAAGGGGAAAATGTTATCATATGAGGAAGAAGAGGAGGCCCCTCAGATGAGGAATTCATTCCTACCTAGGAGGAGCCTTTGGACTTAAGCAAAATTGAGCTAGAGGTGGTTCTTAGTGTGGCAGCGGAAGAGGACATATCCAACTCTAAAGAGGAAGAAGAGGACAATGGTATTGAGCAGGGAGTGGTTATAGACTCAGAAGAAGATGAGGAAAATGTTGTGGACAAAGAAATAAAGCAGGATTTAGTAAATATTACGGTTATGGAGAATCTGGAGGAGGAAGGGGAGATGGTTGACAGAAAATCTCAAAAAGATGAGATATCAGCATTGCAAAATATAATTAATAGACTGGATGAGGCCTTCAGAAGGCCGATTTCCATAACATGTGATATCATGGAAAAGGCTATCTTCGAAACTCTGGATGGTCAAGCAAAGAACAGGAAAAGAAAACACAGACTGGTACCTTCTGAGGAAGAAGACAAGCAAGTGGACGAAGCAGTTGAGGACAGAGAAGACCCATGGACCAAGGAGCTGGAAACGCTTACCAAAGATTGGGAGATGATTAATAGCTAGAAAAATTAGTTTTTTCACTATTTCCTATTTTTTTGGACTATCAATCCTATAATGGGCCTGCGTGCCACCTAGTCTAGTTTTCTTTAGTTTTGTGACGTTCTAGTTACTATCTTCTTGTTTCTTGGTTAATCCTAGACTTTTGTATCATTGGTTGGTCTGCCCTAATGGCCTGTTTTGTGTAGTTGTTCTATGGATGGAATTTCTAGCTTTATGGCTTGTTTTTACATTTTGTTCAGGACGAGGGCCCTACTTTTTTAATAAAAACAATTTAATTATCTAATAATCATGTATTTAACAAGTGGAGTAGTGCGGTGGTGTTTGTTTCTGGTTTTTTGGGCAGTCCTTTTTTGGGCCCTATTGTCTCTTTGTGTTGTCGTTTCCTTTTTGGGACAGCCGTTTGTTTGTTTGGACTTATTTTGTTATCTTTTGTTGTTTAAACTCTACGGTTTCTGTAAAACCTGTTTTTTCCTTTTCAAAAACAAGTGGAGTAAGCATATATACCCTAGTTACCACTTCATCATAGAATATAGTCAATAATGAAGAGAGTTACTTGGAATTTTATAGATCTAGATACCAACGAGTAGATATCTTCACCTAGTCATTAAAAAAAATATTTTTGCATATCAAACAGAATATTTAGGAATCTTATATAGTAGCAGTTATGATTCAAGAAGAGTGTTGGAAAATGTAATCCCAACTATTATTATTATTTGTGTTCTATTCTTTTCTATAGCATATTTAATATCTCAAATGGTGTTGTTTCTTCATTTATTTGAGATGGTTTTTAAAAGAAACTAATTTTCTCTCTCCTACCTACAAGCTATTATATTATTTTAATATTACTTTCAATCCACACCTTTAAGATATATATGTAGTAGAAAATCTCTCAAATATATATATTAAAAAATAGAGAATCAAACCAGTATGTGCTTTGAATATTATACATATAATCAAGAAAATTCTCAAAAATATTAAACTGAGATAAATTTACAATACAAAAATGTCTATAATACTTTTCTATAAAGAAGTCAAACTCTTTATGATTTCACTTTCTATGATTTTTTTTTTAATAAATATGTAACACTATCTTTTAAATGATAATTATGTTAAAGGCATTCTTTATGTGAGATCAATTGAGCTAAGTTGGGAAATCAATGGTTAATGTTGTCCGCTTACAATACAAAACAATTGAAATGATCCCAACCATCAAATAAATTGCCATTTATTTTTTTACTCATTATTTTTTTTGGTAGGAAGTGTT
The DNA here is from genome assembly GCA_007258455.2 of Sequoia sempervirens. NCBI lineage: Eukaryota > Viridiplantae > Streptophyta > Pinopsida > Cupressales > Cupressaceae > Sequoia > Sequoia sempervirens. The sequence continues at coordinate 14,449 of VDFB02200678.1, read as the reverse complement.
GAATGCACATAAGAAAGAAATAAATCTATAATATCACCCTTTTTATGTAATCTTTTCTTCAAAGAAATTGTGTCTTTTTCAAAAAGTGATTGAAAATTGAATCAAGATTTCTTTCAATTTATTTAAAAAGATAAAGGAAAAGATAAAACTAACAATGCAAAAATTGATGAACATTCAAGATATTTTATAGATTAGGTTAATTCACTATGTTTTTCCATCTAATAAAAAAATCAAAATTAAAATTATTCATGACTTTGAGAACAATAAAAAAATTGATATATATTTTAAATATTGAGTAATTAAATGTTTGATGGTTTTAAGGAAGGCATTTTATATTTAATGGTAGAATTTTTATATCTATTTTACTTTTTATTTAATGTTGTGTTTATTTCAAGGAGATTGTTATCTTATACTATATTATATGTTATTATAATATTATATTTGATATTATAATATTATATTATATTTTATATTATAATATTATATTATATTTATAATGTATATTATATTATAGATTATAAATATAAGTTGTCATATTATAGTATAAGAGTGAATAGGGGTACAATATAATATATAAGAGTTTATTTGTTATATTATAATATATAATCATGTTATAATATATAATAAAATGTTATATTATATATTTGCCTCTCTCCCTCCCTCTTTTTATCAACAGAAATTTGCAAAATTGATAAGGCCGATTAAGCATAATTATGTACACACCTGTAGAATTCGAGTTAGGGGACTGGTTTGTGGAATTCTGTTACGGTAAGTGGTACATCCGAGCAAAAAGCATATCATTCCAATGAAAACAGCTGCAGCTGAAATTCCAAAACCTATATCCCATCCCTTATTGTTTTCAATCCAAACTAACACTGTGACTCCAACAGTTGAGCCCATGGCGATGCTGAAAAACAGCATGTTGAAGTAGTGGGGTATATTTCCTCTCTCATGGGGATCTCTTTCATCGAACTGGTCTGCTCTCAAAGGTGCCAAACTAGCCTTGGTGCCTCCATTTCCAATAGCTATCAGATACAGTCCAACGACTAACATTGCACTTTTCGCGCCGCTCACTTTCACACATACTGCAGTCCGATCGCGTGGGTTGCAGTATGGAGGCCTTAAAGAACTATAATGCGCCTGTATTAACAATACAACGTATCCCTGCCCAACAAAAAGATAACGATATTTCAAATGTATTTGGAATTTGAAATCAGTAGCACCAACGATTTCATGGACTAACGGCTATTTGTATAAGAGATGAGATAACGGCTGTTTTGAATCTGGTAAACCAACAGTCAGAAATAACTCCTCCCACCAGTACCAGCAGGAAAGTGGTACCTATGAAATTGGTCAGCGTGGTTGCTGCTTCGGCACTCTCCATATGCATATTGCTAATGAAATACATATAAAGGTTCATGATTGTCCCCACAAAAGCTAAGTTGTCCAGTCCTGTCATTGCTGCAACACATCAAACATGCATTATAAATGTGTATATGTGTGAATTCTTTTCACTCACCACAACCATTTAAAATGATAGATGAATGTTACTAACCATGGAGACCAATCGTGGCATGCTCCAAGTCTTCTCAATAACTTTATTTAAGAAAGTTGGTTTGCAATTTTAAAGTAATTCTTATATATTATCCAATTCTCTAAATAAACAATTGACATATTAACCACAACTAACTGTTGAACGTTAACCCATCCTCTTTTAAGTATGCCTGGGAACCTAAGGTGACCAACAGGTGCTGTTAGAATGTTGAGCGTAAACAATCTGTATATTGTAGTCAATAACTGTTTACTAGTCAAATCCAAGACTTTTTGTTGGGGTTCTTTATTATTTTATTTTTTTTAGATCATTCGCCCGCCCTTGTAATCTGGTAAACTTTTTTCAATACTGACGTGGCACGTTCTGCAGTGCTACAGATCAGAGGGGAGGCTAGATTTCATGACATTTTTCCTGTAAAGCATACTTTAACCAATCAAACTAGACCCCTATCTATTGGTCCACAATTGCCGTTGCACCAAAAGATCGACCTGTTAATGCCCGATATAACTGTCAGAGTTAATAGATCCATGGAAGACAGTTAGTCCATGTCACGAGACCATCTACCAACACTACCCCGAGATTCTATTGTTGAATTCATTTAGAATAGATTGATTCTCTGAGAAATCTTCATTAACTGGTCACATTTTTAATTGAATAAGGAAACAGAAGGGCATACCATAAACAAAGTAGGCGGAGCGCTTTCCACCATGGCTTAGCTTGCGTGCAGGCCTTCCTTTCCAGTCCACAAACCCTTCCACCTCATTAAGCTTGGAATTGTATTTGGATTCTTCTGAATTTTTTCTGAGTTCCGCCTGCAAATTGATCTTCTGCATTAGTACAAAATCTAAGCTGCCACGTCTATCATTCTTTGAGAAACAAAGAAAGAAATGAATTCAGCTGTCGCATAAAGTTTACCATCTTGTTTCGACTGTAAAACTACAAAGCACTTAGGCCCCCTTTGTGCTCGACTGACACAAGACTTTGAACAATTAGGCTGACTAACCGCTGGAAACTTCGACCAATGTTATCATACGAAGAGTACCTTAAGAGTCTCATTCTCTTATTATATAGAAGGTTCCGCAGTTCATTTTTGTCTTCACTTAATACAAATCGCCAGTGAAAACACTCCAATTGCAACTTTCAATGATTTAATTTTAACGTTTTTTGAAAGTGGTTCCAAAAATATTTAATTCAGTGTTTGCAAGAATTTTTGGAAATTTCTATTAAAAAACAGTTTCTTAATATACTAATATTAATTATGAAAAATGATTGAATATTAAAAAAAAAAATTAAATAAAAATAATAATAAAAGGTTAATTAAGAAATCAGTATTGTTGAAAATGAATCACATTTCAAAGATGGGTTGGTTTTATAAGAATCAATAGCTTAATGGTAGAGCACTCCAGTAACAAATAGAAGGTTCTAAGTGGTCCATAAAATGCTCAACATAATATCAAAACCAAATCAAACTAAGGGTGGAGTTCCATGGAGGGGGGCTTCCTAAAAAATTTCAGTGGGTGTTGCTGAGATTTTTTAAGATTATTATAAAGAGGGTGGTCTCATGAATTTTGTAGCATAGTTTAAGCTTCTATATTTATGGAAGCTCGTGCTCTCATGAATTTTATTATTTTGCATATTCAATTCAGTAGTGTAAATAAATATGAAATAATAAAAAAATTAATTGGTGAGAATTTTAAAACTTCATATGATTGACAAGTGGCAAAAAAAAAGTCTAAGCTGGTGCGGCAATTTCTAGCCCCAACCCTTCTGCGACACAATCATAACCACCACCTCTAAAAAAAGAAAAAAATACTCAAAAACCAAACAAATCTAAAGACAGTATAACAATGATCAACTTAAATCTCTGAAATTTAATCACACAATAGAGAATCCCAATTAACCTTAGAAACCTAAAAGAAGGAATCAAAATTTCAAAAAACACAAACTTTGTCATATATTATTAGAAAATATATTTAAACACCTGTCAGTTTCTTCCGGTTGAAAAACCAAAGACGTACAAACGGCCATATTGTCGTGATAGAATCAATACTTAGGTCGCTGCATGTAAAACAGCGTATATGATCGGCAACAGAGAAGGCATATTATTGGAACCCAATGTTAGAAAGAGAATCGTGCCGCCGTCGGTGCACGACAAACTGCAGAGAAACAATCTGGTCACGTTCAGATCCATGTCTTCTTTTATCGTATGTACCTTCTTGTTCACTTGTTCATCCGAGAAAACAAAAATTTACAAAGAACTAAAGAGTTGAGCTCAGCCCTGCGTTATGTCCAATGTAAACAGTAATACGAGACGTACACAATGAGTTCAGTCCCCTGCTGAGTAGGAAAGGAAAGGAACTTCAGATATCATAGAAACCTTCGTTTAAAAATTGGCTTCAGATATCATATTTATGGTGTAGCGGCTATTCTCCCGATAAACAGCATCTCTAAGACATCATGTCGTGATTCCAAAATACAATAGCATATCATTATGATCGTCAACTTTGGTGATGGGATTCATAAGTCACTAACTTGAATGTTTCAATATTGTCACTATAGCTTTAATGTTTTGATGTTACCATCTTCAATGGTCATGAAACACCAATCTTTTTGATCCTTGGAGTCATAATTTTCAAATATGTGTTATTTTCATTGTTCTCATTTTTTTTAAATTTAAGACTTTGAAAACTAGTTGCAAACATCTCCAACCTACCTTCACAAGTTGCAAGGAAGCGAAAGTTAAATACACAAATAAACATAGTTCTCCTTGATATATTTATCTATCCTATCTTAGTGAAAATATCAAGACAGTATGAAGAAACTATGAAAAAATGGAGTTTGAATCATCTCACATGGTAATGCTGTATATGTATTTCCCCTCCCCTTTACATAATTCCTTTTCTAATGTGTTTATCTATCTATATAATTAATCTCTCCCATGTAAATTCCCATTACCTTCAAGTTGTGTACTTGATGTATATAATCTATGTCTTCCATGCATCTATCTCCTTTTTATCATCTTCCCAATTTTATGAATAATTCATGCGTATTTTCTTGTGGCATTTTTTCCTTTGACCTTTTTCTTTGAAATCACAAGCCATACAAGAAAAACCCTACATAAATCCTTCATCTAACAAGAAAATTAACCTACTAGGAAGCATTGTGCTAAATTATAGCACGAGTCATCGATCTTGCCTCATCAGCTTGATTTGATGATTCCTACTAAGTCTTAAAAATATTATTGAAAAGAAAATCCAAAAGCCTCCTAAACCCTTCGTTGGATAAGTATGTTCTATTCTAGAATTATTGATCAAAAGGTGATCTACCCACCCAAAATAAAATCTAAAAGGAAACAAACTATCAATCTTGTCACATCAGCTTAATTGGATGGTTTCCACTAGCCATAGATGATATTGTTAAAATTTAGAACCAGAACCTCATGAACCAAATAACAGCTTGTAATGTATACCCCTAATTTTTTTTTTTGTGTTGTTTTTAGAATAAGATGGAAATGTGGAAAGGGTTTTATGTTTTATGTACATTCACCATGATGAGTACATACAAAGATAATTCATAATTTTGCAAGGAAATATGGAGGTATTACATCAAACAATTAATAACATGTATCTCAATAAAAAAATTAGAAGTTTATCAACTTATATCAAACCTAAAATAACTCCTTGAACAATAAATTGCACACCATGGAAAGTATAGATCAAAACCAAGTTACAAACCAAACTCCAATGAATGAGGCATAGCTCCTTAGGAGGGTGATTTTTATCTATAAAATCAAGGCTTTACAAATAAATACAAATGAGTAGTAGATAAGGGGCATCCGGCCAAGAAGAATCTAATGAAGCAATGCCTAGAAAGAGATTCCCATGCATCACAAAGATATGCTTTGTTTAGCACCTTCCAACTACTCAAAAAAAATAAAATTTAGACATCAGGAGGTTGTTTCAGGCATCAAAAAATGGATAGAAATAGCTAATACTCACACCAAATTGGAATATCCCACACACCAAAATCAAAACTCCAAACCCAACTCAAAATACTAAAAATATCTTCATTATATCAATGCCAAAATGCTTAAAAAATAAGCCAAAACATTGAAAAATTTCAATCCAAACACCAACTAGCTAGGATGGGTCTTTCACCACTAAAACCAACAACTAGAGATAAGGGTTTTCATCCTTAACCAATAGTATATGAAATATGGAAATGATCTAGTAGAGTCTCCTTATGTTGTCAAATTTTGCATACTCAAGTGAGAGCTCCAAAAGAAATAAATAGAGAAAGAGGGGACAATTAGGGAAACACAATTCAAATTATATTTTTCCCTCCAAAACCCATGCCCTTTACAAGCTCTCCAAAGTGTAACTTTAAACTTAATCTTTTTGAAATTACATGAGGTTTACTCAAGGGGGTTTTCCACCCTTTTGAGCACAAATTGTCTTAAAATTGAAACATAATCCTCCTTTCTAGGCATCACATGAAATAACATTGACCCCTTTTTTAAAACAACATTATTTGACTAGACCAAGGGGACCTCTTATGACCCAAACCCACCTCACTTAAGTCAAAATAGAAATATTATAAACTTAAGTGGCAAATAAACAAATATTAATCCCGACCACCAAGAGAACTCATCATTGTCAAAAATAGAAAACTTTGCATTGAGCTGCTAGATGAATGGAGTCAAGACCAAGTACTAAATATAGCACTTACTAAAAATAGGAAGTGATTCAAATCACCAAGTTGGCCCAAACAAAACTTAACTGAAACTTAATAAAAATAGGAAGTTACTTAAAATAGCCATCACCACTGAAAAACTAGAAAAAAAACCCAAAAACTAGAAACTCCTATTAGATTGTCAAGTCCTCTAACCAAATCCACTTAGCCTACGAGAACTAGAATAGGCTATGGAAACTCATACTAGCTATGTGTAAGAAAGGGACATTACAATCCTCCCTCCCCAAGATTGTTTGTCTTCAAGTAGTCGCAACTCAAGATGTTGTAAAATTTATTCACTCTCCCATGTGGCATCCTCCATTGGAAAATTCTTCCACTTCACCAAATACTATGTGATAACCCTCCTAATACTACACTCTCTAAAATCAACTACTACCTCTAGTATCAATATCAATTTTCCCTCTTCATCCAATGGAGGCAACTCTACTAAAGGAGTCACATTATGCCCAAGTTCCTTCTTGAGGTGTGACATGTGGAAAATATTATTCACCTTGCTACCCTCAAGTAACTCAAGCTTGTAAGCCACCTCCCCTACTCTCATGGTGACTCTAAATGGACCATAGAAAGCATACAACTTCTAATAATTATGAGCATGTTATATGTTATCCCTTAGTGATCTCATAATATCTTGACTTTCCTATAAAAATATTTGGCTCTAAGCACTCTACAATATCCAAAAAGCATATCAATGAAGTGGTAACTAGTGTTGGGAGTCAATTTGGTACCATACAATTTGAACAACCTCTACCAAAATAGGGTCATAAACTTGTTTTCCCTATCATTGATGATGTTCTTTGGTGTCCCATGAAGTTTAAACACTTCTCTAAAGAATAAATTTTCCACTTGTATTATTGTATACCCTACTAAAATAGAAAAAAAGTGAGCAAAATTTTTCAAATGATCCACCACTACATAGATACAATCCTTTCTTTGCACCTTGGGTATCCCTATGATGAAATCTATTTAGATGATTTCCCACTTTTGAGTAGGAATTATACTTAGTAGTTTCCTCCTTCATTCCCTTCCATGAGAACCTCTCACATCTATCTACCTATAAATTTTATAAAAAACAAGGCAACCAGCCATAGGAGTGTCATGGAAAGTCTTAAAAATCTGCACTCTCATTTTGGATTCAAGAACCAACATTATTATTCTTTCCTTATAGAAAATAAAACCATCCCTTACCTTGTACTTTTCATCTTGTAAATAACCATCTAAGATGTTATTCACAAGGGAATTCTTAGAATAATCAGCTTGTATTGTTTCCTTCTAATCTATTGTTATCTCTAAAAATTAACACAAATATGGTCTCCTAGATAATGCATCAACCACTATGCTCATCTTCCCTTTGACATATTTGATGTCAAAGTCATAGGCTTGGAGTTTACTAACCCATTTTTGCTACCTATCACTTAGATATTTCTAATTTAGGAAGTATTTTAGAGTTATTATGATCAGTTTTAACAATAAATTTCCCTCCAACAAGATATTATCTATATTTAGCCAAAGCATGCATTATTGCTAACATCTCTTTATCATAGGTGGATTAACTTCTCTCGCTCCCTCTTAACTTCCTAATCTCATATGCAACCAGATGTTTATTTTGCATGAGGACAACCCCAATACCATCACTTGAAACATCACATTCAGGCTCAAATAGTTTTAAAAAATATAGGATAGCTAATACAGGATATGAACTCATCAATTGCTTGAAGTGGGAAAAATATTTCTACATTGATTCAAACCAAGTGAAGGCTCCCTTTTTAGTCAAATCTATAAGTGGGCCAACCACCTATGAAAAATCTTTAACAAACCTCACATAGAACCCAAATAGCCCAAAAAAAACCTTCAATTGAGTAAGATTAGTAGATGAAGGCCAATCAAGTATAGCTTTAATTTTTCCAAGATCTACAAAAACTCTATTAACACTAATTATGTGCCCAAGGTATAATAATTCAATCATCACAAACTCACATTTGGACTCCTTATCAAATATAGATTCACTCTCAAGAATACCCAAATCCTCATCCAAGTGTCTCAAGTGCTCTTCCCATGACCTCCTGAAAATGAAAATGTCATCAAATAAAATCAACACAAACTTGTGCAACTAGTTATTGAACACCCTATTCATGCAATATTGGAAAGTAGAAAGTACATATGTCAAACCAAAAGGCATGAAAAAAAACTCATAATGGCCAGAGTGACATCTAAATGCATTTTTTCTATGTCCTCTTTGGCCCTAATCTGATGGTAACGAGATCTCGAGTCTATTTTAAAAAATAGACCACTCCATGCAGCCCATCAATGAGTTCATCTATGTGTGGAATGGGATACTTAATTTTGACTATTTTATTATTCAATGTAGATCTTGTAGTTTACACACATGTGCATGGTTTTATCCTTCTTTACCAACACTAATAAAGAATAAAATGGGCTCTTACTCAATCTAATATGCCCCATGTCCAATAGCTCCTTAATATTTTTTATATCTCATCCTTATGTCGCTTAGGATGCTTGTAAGGTGTGGTAATCATTGGTTTAGCACCCTCCTTCAACTCAATCACATGCTCAATACCTCTATCAGGAGGCCTACTTGGAGGTATGCTACCAAAAACCTTGCTACACTTAGATAGCAAAGCCTAAAAGTTTGGAGGATAACAATGCTTGTCATCTTCTATAATCATGGGCGCAACCACACACTCCACTACCCACTCTACTAATCATGTCTAAATATCCTCTCCATGCATTTGAAAGAGACTACCTATGGCTCTCCATTAGATATACCCCTCAAGACCACATTCTTACCCTCTAATTTGAATTTCAACTCGATTGTTTGAAAATTAAGTGTAATCTCGCCAAGGGAACATAGCCATTGTATACCCAACACAACATGCATGTCTCCAATTCTAACCACATAGAAGTCATCCTTGACTTCATAGTTACCCAGCTATAAACTCAACGAGGGAATCATCCTAGTGCAAGTAATAGTAAACCCATCTGCAACCATCACTCTGAATCCATCTACATCTTGTGCTTGAAGTTGGGTGATCCCACAATAGTGGTTTACAATTTTTGGCCAAACTGGACACTGAAATAATTTTTTTTAACTAAATCTTCACTTTCGGGCACCTATAGCGGCTAAACCGTGAGGAATTTGAAGATGATGCAAACTAGAGTTTCGTGAAATTTTGTCTATAGATTACAAATATATTTTTTCAAAAATTTTGGAATCATATTGCACTTCTTTTTCCACCTCCCTTGAAAACTAGTTTTTTTCATAAAACAACATATTTAAAAAGTGATGCTCACTGTATAACACATAAAAAATTTTGCATGAAAGATAAAATTATAATTATTTTGAATTTAGATTTGTAACTCCAATATCTAGTGCTTCCACTTGGTTAGATAGTTTTTTATTGAATATTTTTTCTTTAATTAAGTTTTGAAGTCAAACCAATTACAATTTAGACATAACGTGATTGTATAACATGTAACTTTTTTTGTATGTATTGAAATTCAATTTATTTATTTTTGTTGGATCAATGACTCCAATATCTAGTGCACTCATATTTTTCAAAAAAAATTTGACAATCTTCTATTTTTCCACATGCACAAAACAGAGAGCTTAATTTTAGGTGAAAAACCTACATTCACAAGAAACAAAAAATAAATTTAATAATCAAATTTAATTTAATTAAAATTATACTTTTTTGGAAGCTTATAATTAGGACTACATACTTACAAAAAAAAAAAATTAAATGAATTCATTTTATCCCCCAAAAGGCAAATCAAAAGCAATTTTTTATCAGCATTTTGATAGGTGTAAAGGAGACTCCATTATAGGTATGGTTTAAAACTAGCGGGGTTCTATCCAAGGGGGCTTGGTCTAAGGTGGTTTGATCAAACCCTATTCAATTGGAATCCTTTAAATGGAACTTTTCAAGGCTTAAATTATTATATTTTCTATAAATATGTGATTTCAGCAAAAATCATGATCTCCTAGAAAGTGTAAACTACTATTGTGGTAGCACCTAGTCCCCTAAGTGCTACAAGTCCCTCATCTATGAAATTATGTGTGGCACTTGAATCTATCAATTCAGCCAATCATTTTCCATTAAGTACTCTTCTGATACGTAGGGACTCATTCTTTTAAAAACTATAAATTTGGGCAATCTTCCCATCTCTTTCCTCCTCCTTTTTAGACTCTTTAGAAGACTCTTCTTCCCTCTTATCCTCCAAATTAGATTGCTGGTCTAATTTTTCTGATGAATATTCCTCTATAGAATAGTATTCTATCTTGTTTACTTTGCCCTTTATTGCACACTTATGACCTAGATTCCAAGGTTCCTTGCATGAGAAGCATAAATTCTTTCTCCTCAAATCATTTAAGGTATCACCATCAACTCTTGTGACTATTTTCTTGGGCTGATTGGTGTCTTTTGTAAAAAAAAATAAAAAGTTGTCCTTTTTATGTGGGAATGATTTGGACTGAAATTTTGTTTTGGGGGCAGCCCACTCCATACTCGTTGTTATTTTATTGATTCTTTCAAGGATGGAAGGTCAAATTCCTTAATCCACCCCTTAAGGGGATCCATGAGTCCCTCACTAAATAATACTACCAATATTCTCTCTATAATCCTAGAGACCATAACTAAAAGCCTCTGAAAATATGTTATATATGCCTCCACTATACCATACTACTTCAACTGAGCCAGCTCTCTAAAGTGCAACTTAGGATTTTTTTTTCCAAATCTCTCAATGAATTTAGTAGCAAACTCATCATACAAAGTGATAGATCTATGACCTAGGTGACAAGGTCATCGTACCACCACTCGTGAGCTACTCCATCAAGGTGTAGAGTGGAAAACTTAATTGCCTCATCCTTAGTCATAGGTCTAAGGGCTAGATAATTATCCAACTTATATACCCATTCCCTAGTTGTACACTTATCACTACCATCAAAATGAGCAAGTTTTACCTTTCCCAAGGCTTATTGTAGGTCCCTTTGAACTATTGGTCCTCTATGATCAACTCTACCACCACCCCTTTTCCTCTTTTGGTCCATGAACTCATTAAAGGATAAATGGTCTTTTAGTGCCTCTAGAAGGGTATCATATTTAGCGTAGGAATTTCTTAACTCATCCACCAATGGTAAGGGAGCATCATGACCATTTTTTTGTGCCTCTCTCTAAATGAATGAGGGCTATAAGGGTTTAGAAATAGTGTTTGACCTTTCTATTATAAGTTTCCCCACATTTCCACCTTATTGATTGGTGGAACTACTTTCTCCATTATTCGTTGGATTACCCAATGAGTTGTTATGTGTGTTATTTACTATTATAGATTACACAGTATTACCCATCAACTGAGACATCATGTTATTTACTTTGTGGTTTCGGGTCCCTGTAAAACCCATTTTTTCCTCTTTCAAAAACAACTGAGACATCATGTCCACCATTGTGTCATAACCCAATTTTATTGCATTTTTAATTATAATATGGTAAATTGAATTATTGAGGAAATTTAATATGTTGAATGAAAATTTTGATATTTTTGAAAATATTGAAAGAAGTTGATTATTGGTGACTATATGATCTTTTTGAACTATCTTATATAAATTATCGTGATTTGAATGTTATTAATGAATTTTGCAAGTGCATGTGTGTGCATTTGCAAGGTGACAAGTTGAAGGACAAGAACACTGTTGAAGTAGGATCATTTAGTTGGATCAAACGGTAAGCCAGATGGAATCTGGGTGCACACACCTCAAAATAGCATGATATCTTCATATTTTTTTTTAAAGAGGGGGGGTAAAAATTTATTGAATCAAAGAAACATTATAGAGCAGTAGGAAAAAACCCACAAAAAGCATCAACCGAACACACCATAGAAGTCCCCAAAGGGATGCAACTAAGGAATAGATTACATTTGAAAGTCTTGTATGATTATATTTTCAAGGGACAAAGAGAGCTATGGGGATAAAAGACACTAGTTATCTATAATCCACCTCTCTACATGCTCATAGGCCCACTTTTCCAAAAGATCAACAACCCTATTCCATTCCCTAGGAATATGAAAAAAAGAAACAAATTCCAAAGAACTGAAAGCTTCACAATATATTTGAGTACAATAGCTAGTTGCCAATTAACACCATCGAATCTCTGCTCATTCAACATATCAACCAAAATCTAAGAATAAGATCCACAAATAATCCTCTTCCATCCTAGGGAATAATCTCTTTCAATAGCGTGAAGAATAGCAAGGGCCTCCATAAGATTATTAGAATGGTGACCCTTATAAATAGAAAAAGAAAAAAACCACCCCTCCATTATTGTCTTTGCCAATACCACCAATCCCAACATGTCTGGGATTCCCCCTAGAAGAACCATCTGTATTTATCTTCAGTAGTCCTTAAGGGGGAGGGTACCACTGACCCTCTCAATGAATCTTCTTAAACTAACAAGGGCCATTACTAGTGGAGCTACCAGGGTCTCTACCCTCCAAGTGAAAATTCTTCACAAAAGGTAAATCACTTGGATCCACAAAAACCAACAAGTCATGCATTTAGCTAAAATAGTCTCTTGGATCTTGCTAAAGATCTTCCTCCATAAAGGATCCCCTTCCTGCTTAATATCTTGGAAAATCCTTCTATTTCTCTCAAGCCAAAGGCACCAAATAATAAAGGTAGGGCCAATAATTCAAGCAATCTAAAGAAAAGTCATCTTAGCAGGAGGCCTCCCCAAGCTTTCCTAGAACTCTATCAAAGAAGAGGCATGAACACAGGGATGACCTTGAACCCCCCATCAAAGACGCTAAATCCTTCTAGAATAATGGCACTGGAACAAAAGGTGTAAAGCACACTCCTCACTATTATTGCACAAAACATAGATGGAAGGCCCTTGGAAGCCTGTTTTCTACATTTTTTTCCAACTAAGGCATCTATTTTGCACAACTAACCATATAAAGAAATTACACTTAGGCCAAAAAAAAATTATTCCAAACCTACTCCCACTAAGGGACCCCAACATTTCCATACAACTATCTATCAAGCTCCATATATCTAGAGGAAACAGAGAATCTACCCTTCAGATCAGGACCCCAAGCCAAAATATCCTTGTCTTGAAGAGAGTTGCACATTCTACCAGCCAAGATTTTAGCAAGCTCTTGCCTCTCGTCCTTAGTACCTCCTAGAGGCCACTCTTGGGGATCCTTCCAATGCCACACCTCCACCTATCCCAAGGCCTGAACAGTTTTAAATTCTTCCACCTTACACCAACCTGCTTCCTTCAAGCTATCACAAAGAGGCTGCAAATGAGGAAACCTAGAAATAATAGAGGGATAACCATCCCAAGAATCATACCAAAAGAGGGCTTCTTGGCCCTTATTACAAATCCAAAATAGACCTTCCTTTATCATCTTTTCCCCTCTTTTGAGAGTATCCCAAATCATATACCCTTTTCCTTGGATACGATACCAAGGAACATAAAATGATTTCACCCCACTGAGGTATTGATGATTGAGAATTCTAGACCAATCATGATCTTGACTAGTACACAAATGCTAGTACAACTTAGCAGCTAAAGCCTGGCCCATCAAACTAGCATACTTGAGACCAATACCACCCTCCTATTTTTTCCTACAAACATATTCCCACTTCATGAAACTCCACTTTGAATTGAGAAGATTACTTGCCCAAAGGAATTGACGAGCAAGGGCATCAAAATCCCTAACAAATATGGCAGGAGCAACTTGCACAAAATATCAGTAGATAGGAAGAGATTGAACCACATATTTGAGAAGAACCACATGACCTGCTGAAGAGAGCCACCTGAGAGTCCAATGACTAACCCTCCTATAGAATTTTTCCAATACATCCTGCTAAAAATCTATTGGCTAAGGACCCACTACAAGGGGAATCCCCAAATAAACCAAAGGAAGAGTGCCAATTTGAAATCGAAGAATTTGAGCAATCCTAGACTAGATAAGCCGAGGGGTATTGAAAAATTAAATAGAGGAATTGTTGACATTAATATTTTTCCCAAATGTTTCCAGATAAGTATCCAAAGCCTTCCTTAAATTCTCAACTTCATTAAATTTGGAAACACCCATTAAAGTTGTATCATCAACAAATTGGAGATGAGATAG
>VDFB02200677.1:0-23722 GCA_007258455.2 Sequoia sempervirens | reverse complement strand
TGAGACATGTTACTTTTGGTAAGACTTCTCACTGAGCCACCATAGGTTACCCTAATGACTTCAATGCATATCCCTGTCGGCAAGACCTTCCAATGTCGCCGAGACTTCTTCCCAAGTCTTGAGGTCTCTTTGAAGCCCCCAGTCGCTATGTGTCTCCCTAATGCCCAATTGAATGGCCTGTTGGCCAGAGATCCCCATGCGGTGAGAAGTTACAATGACTGCTTTATGTCACAGTGATAGACTCGAAAGTGAAAGCGTTCGGCAAGACTTCTGCAAGGTCACAACTTCTAGAATATTTCACAAGGTTCCCAAACTGCTAGTCAGCCAAACCAAAGAAATTTCACACCTACTTTTCTCTTCCAGAGGTTCCAGCCTGTGAGATTGAGGCAACAATTGAACAACTAGAATTTATTGAACAATTGAAAAACATGAAAATTGACTGACAAGATTTTTTTCTGGTTGTCCAACAGTGAACAACTAGAATATGGGAGTGCACACCTGGTGGAACAAAATCCAAAAAATAATTTTTTAGAGTGCTAGCCAAGACCCATTCACCACATGGAAAATGAGTCCTCAATGAGGATTGAAAAAGAATTTTTGGTGAAAGGTACACAACTTGCTTACCTTTCTAGATCTGTATTTTTATAGTTAGTTTTTCTAGTTTTCAAATCTTTCTTCTATAGTACACATTTTACACGAAACTAGGAAAATAGGTGCATCATACCCCCCCTTTTTTTTTCATTTTAAAAAACACATCCCTTCTTCTATATTTTAATTTTGTGAACTTGAGTTTGATCATTACATTTTGATTTTGGAGTCCTCTTTCATCCTAGTGTTAGATCTTGTATTCATTTGCATCTCTTTGCAATGAATTAGATCTCATTTAGGGTTTCTAGTTTTCATTTCATTTAAGGATTTTAGGATTGCATATTTTGCATTCTTCAAATATGAAAAATATAAAAGTATTAGTCATATTTCATATTATTTACATATCATTACATCATATAAACTTGCATTTGAAAATTGAAATAAAATTGTTTATCAAACTAGCTTTTCTAGGTTGTCATTTTATCACATTTTGCACTTGCATTTCACAAAAGAAACAAAATTGAAACTTGTTATAAAAGACAAGAATCTAAAAACCACTAAAAATTACTTAAAAATCTATAAAATATTGTTTCAAAACCCCCATATAGGACCCATTCTCCCTAGGGTGAATGAGTCCTTGATCAGGTCATAATTTGATTTTCTGGGCATTAAAATATTCATTTCTGCATTTCTATTTATTGCTTTCAAATTTCTATTACTATTTGCATAATTTTTGTTTCATCAATTTCATCATATCTATCTTAATTTGGTAAATTTATTACACTGTGTGATTTCAAATTTGCATTTATAAGACTTCATTTTTAGGTTTCACATAGTGTGATAAAAAATTACCTTGTTTAGAATTTGAAAATTGTATTTGCACATTGCATTTTAGGTCATTGCATTGCACTTTACCCTCTTTCCATTTTGGGTGTGTACATTAAGTTTGTGAAATCCTATATGAGCTTTATAACTTGTCCTATTAGAAATACTATTGTGAGATGCAATTTGAGACTCATGTCCTCCCATGATACACCATTTATCGTGGATCTTGGGTTTTCTAACTCTCTTTCTAATAGTCTTGATAATAAACCCCTATGGATCATAACATGCATGCCTAATTTCCCATGAATTCCCTTCCTACAAATAATGTGAATTATATCTATAATATACCACAAGAAAACATAAGGAGGCTAGATGAAGAATTAATTATTTTACAAAAAATTGTGAGTGTAACACCTCACCAAGAAACCCTAGGGGACAATACTAACTACATGCTATATTAATGGAACGAAAAAATTTCTTTTTAAATAACAAATAACAATAGAATGCATAATATAACATAAGATAACATAATGATATAAACCTAGTCCTCTAAAATTCCTTGACTACGCTACTCACAAATCAAGATGACAAGAAACAAAGGTTACTTCAGTGATCTAACTTTCAAGATTCAATTAAGCATCACATTAAATGATTATACATTAATTCAATAAATTTTTTACTGATAATCAACATTAAAGAACATTTCTAGCTATGAACCAAGATCCCAAACCTACATAAACACAAGAGAAAAACAACATATTAGATCAAATGCAAGTTAGTATCATGATTCCCTGAGAAATCCATTTGAATTGCAAAGGAAAAGGAATGAAATGAAGAAAATAAACAAGCATGAACCAAAGATATTAAATCCTATTCAAATGCATGGAAAAATCTTAATCTCTTGGGGTAGTTGGTGCCAATTTGATGTGGAAATTGGCCCCTTCCCAAATCCTATGCAAGCCTTGGTTATTTGATGAAGATGTGATCCACTTTGTTGATGATTGAAGTGTACTCCAAGATGAAAATATGCATAACCTAGCTAAGATTGGATAAAGATGGAAGAGAATTGCTATGGATTTAAGTATAATAACTTTGCTCAAATTGTGGATGCTAAAATGAGGAAAGAGCCATCTTATTTATAGAATGATAGGATGGAGAAATTCCCAAAATGGAGCAATGTGGGACTAACATTCAACCAATGGCATGGTGCCGCTTGTCCAAATGTGAATGGATGGAGGATGTGCAGATTTTGATGAATGTTCCCATGAATGCAATTAGGTGATATTTGAAAATGGTGAAATGGCATGTAAGAGGGAAAAGAAATGCCTTAAATGCCACCTGACTCAAGGAAAAAGGACTTGTTAGGTGAAGTAAATTCCTTGTTGGAAGGACAAAGTACACTTGGATTTGAATTCAAATTTGAGAGAATATTCTTCCATTATGCCATGTTGAGAGAAAATATAGATTTAATAAGTGAATTAAATCTATTTTCATGTGCAAGTGGTAAAAGCTAGAGGATGGGACATGGACTAGGATTAAATTAATCAAAGTTTAATTAATTTAATGAAGAATTAGATGATGTGACAAATTTGACTTAGATGTATAGGTTAATTTAAATCAAATATGAGAAGAATGTGATACAAAGATTAATTAAATAAATATTTTTGATTTATTTAATTAAAGGGGATGAAGTTAGATTAAACTAACTAACGTTTTAATTTATTTTATTTAATAGGTGGACTTTGGAGATTTAATCAAATAAATTGAATTATTTAATTAAATAGGGAAATAGGGTTAATTACATCAGATTGGTTGATTTAATTAACAAGGGAGAAAGACTTAATTAGATAAAATGATTTATTTAATTATGAGAGGAAAATTGATGAATTTAATCAAATAAGGGTATTCGATTAAATGGTTAGACTAAAGGATGATTCAGGATGAAATGGTGTTAGTAATTGAGATCAAGTATGTCGGCATATTTTACATGTCTAAATTTGGCTCCTCCTTGAAGCAAAGTACTCGTTGCATTGATTCGGAGAATAAACTATCTCTATCAAAAGGAAAAATTTTCCCCACTGCTGCCCCGGCTAGAGAAAACATGCCAATATACTGCCCCCTCGAGAGATGAAATGAAAAGCTTGATTTTTGGTTGATCTCATGAAAAAAGAAGACAAAGTGCTCGGTGGGTCTGGAAAGGATCCAAGAGGTCAAAAGACGAGATAAAATGCAAAAACTGATGCAAAATGACCCTCAGACAAACAAAAATAGGACCAAGGTTCCAAAACCTTAGCAGGAGGGCTAAATGGGGTCAAGAAACCCCAATTTTAAATTTTAAATAGGCCTTGGGGGGGCCACTTCCAATTTATTTTCACATTTAGCCTTAGGAGATTCTACAATTCTAAGATTTGATGCCTTGACAAGATGGCACAATGACAACTCCCAATGCACATTTCTGACTGAGTCTGGATGTACCAATGACTTCCCGACACTAGTCCACTAGTGAGTCAACTTGACCAGAGCTTATTTTCCATTTTTTCATGCTCATTTAATGCTTTTGAGACTAGGTCTCTAGGCGTAGTGCCATATTGCATCGCTAAAAATTTCAAACTCCACCACTCAGTGTTTAAAGTACACTACCATCGCAAGGTGGATCACCACGGTGATGTTTGTAGTTTTGGTATTAAATCCAAATTATGACACTTTTGTAAAATGTACCACCGTGGTGGACTCTAAAACTAGGGTTTCAGGTAAATTGCACTGCTTTGGCAAAGTGCATCACCATGGTTAAGTTAGAGGATTTGGGAGCCCTAGCATTGTAGTTTGCAAATTTCAATCTTCATCGCCTTCATAGGTAGCGATGCTGGGGTGATTTTTTGAATGCTAAAACAAGTTTAAACAAATATTTTTTGATGAATTTTAACATAGTGACTTTTCTTGATGCAAGAGGTGAGAGAGATTTATTCGGGCACGAGCACAAGTCTCAAGATATTTTTGAGTATTTGCGTGATTTGACTGAGAGGGAGAAAGGGTTCCTAGGAGAGATGGGGCTCTAGTACACTGCCTATGCACCGCCCATGCAGACACACCTGGGCATGATGACAACACTTTCCGAGAGGTGGTATAGTGAGACCTCCTCTTTCCATTTTCTGACTGGCGAGGCCATAATCACATTAGAGGATGTGTGGTGAATTTTAAGATTACCCAACCATGGAGAATGAGTGATCTATGGCATGGTTGTCAAGATGGATGCTTGCTATGCCATCTTGGAGACTGACCAGATTGTATTTTGTGAGGGGCAGATTGAGCTAGAGTGCCACAGGGCCTTGGCCTCACCCTACCGCTTGGTGATTGTTGTGATTATATAAGGCCTTGTTGCCCTAGATTGGTGAGGTTGGTATTTTAGTCCTAGTTGGGGTCTTGCTTGGGAGTTGATGGTCTGACGATGAATGAAACTTTTTGCATGGGGCCCATTTTTACTAGCCTCTCTTTATAGAGATCTCCACGAGTTTTCCTACTTGGATGGTAGAGAACTTGGGGTGGGAGTCATGCTCCTACATATTTGGGCATGGGAGCACATCCCTGTGCTTCGTCCATGAGTCCATACTTGTGAGGAAAAATATTTAGGGCTCTTGGGGGTGATACATACCTGTCCATGAGGAAATGGAGAGCTTTACATAGCTGGTGGCCTAGTCATGGCCATGTGAATAGGAAGAGGTAGATCTAGGAGCCACATAGGCCTACAAAGATTGGTTTAGGTTGCCACTTGGGCTTATAGTTCTAGGTGTACCATTTTCTCAATTGAGAGCCAGAGGGAGGGGAAAGGCAAGGTTAGAAAGCACAGGATCAGGATTAGGGAGGTTGTGGGCCACCACCGGTGCACTAGGTATAGGATTGGGTAGTTCAAGATCAGCCGGTGTCGGATTAGCCGGTGGGAGAGCAAAGGTAAGAGTAGGATTTGGGGTACGATGATAGGGTCCCCACACCACCTAGGGATGGGGAGTAGGATCAGCCCCACCTGTAGCCACCACTATAGCCAGATCCCTGGGATGGGAAGATTTTGCAGTTGTAGGCCCAAGTACAGGAATTGATAGCGAAGAGAGATCAAGCTAGGGCTGAGCAGGACCAAGCTGTTTTGGAGAAGCAGGCTGTAGAGTTATAGGGGGCAACAAAGATGGGCTACCAACAACATCTAAAAGGCATGGCTACCTCCTCCCGAAACAAAATATCACTCTTGGCTTATAGAGAGGCCATCCAAGAGGTCGATTATTATAGGATGCATTACCATCAGACCGTGCCAAGAGCATCTCAAGTGTGGAATTTTTTATAGAGGACCAGACAAAAGCTAGTAGAGCAACACGGGGAGCAAGTAGGTGGTGAGGCCAATAGCCAGCAGGGTTAGGCCTTTATTTTTAATTAGAGACAATATTCTTTTTGCACCCTTTGGGTTTGTTTTTGATAGCCCCATGGGTCGATTGTACTTATTCACATATACACATGTACATTGATTTGATTTTTGTATCATGACAGTATATATCTGATGATATATGAGATGATTATTTTGATGTGATATGATATGTCCTATTTTATTCATTATGGATGCTATTTTTTTATATGCTATGTGTAATGATTCTATCCTATGTGATGCAATGTGATGTATGATGTTATACTATTATGATGTGATGCAATGATTGATGGATGGATGCATTTATTTTTAGTATCTTTTTATGCACTTTTTATTATGATTATGTATGGATGGTGTTATTCTATGTAATTGCTAACACTAACAGATCTATATTTATGTAATGTGTGTAATTCCCTCATGTATGATCTGCATTTTATGATGTTATGATGTTATGGTGATGATATGATATTATGATATGATGATATTTTATGATATGATGGTTATGATATACAAATGGATGCTTATATGTATTAATGGGATGATGTTTATGCAATGTTATGGTATGATGAATGCAAATGATATGATGATGCAAATGTTTTATGATGCTATGGGATAATGTTATGATAATGTATGATATGATGATGTAGATATTTTATGGGATAATTCTTTTCATGTCTATATTTTATGGATGCTTTTGTATGATTTATGTGATGCTTTTAGAATAACCAATCTATATGTTTGGAAATGTAGTACATTTTTTTATGATATGATATGAAATATTCAATATGTTGATGGTTTATGGATGCAGGATGGATGGAATGATATGCAAGATATGCAATATGCAATATGCTAATGGTTTATGGATGTAGGATGGATGCAATGATAATGATGATTAACTATCACGGTACCACTATTAGCATGAAAAGCAAGAAATAGAAGAAAGCAAGAGATTCCAACAAGACACAAGATGATGATGATGATGATGATGATGATTTGCTTCAAAAGGAGTTGAGATTTTCAAAGGGCTAATTACCTTATGTTTGATAACACACGTAGATACAATGCATCAAGGTATAAAGAACCAGGATGACACTATACCTAGTGTGATGGACTTTGTCTTGACAATCAAATGGGAGTATCCTTGTTCACACTTGACATACATAAACCTTACTAGGATGTACTTCAGGTACTTCAAACATCTCAAACCAAAATATAGGAAGGAAATCCTTCCTATGTGGTCAACAAGATATCTAAAACACCTTCCATACACACCTAATAAAACAAATATTCATCGAGGTTATATTACAAAGACATCCAACAAGAACATCAAATAAAAGATAATGATCATTTTTGCATTCCTATCACTCTAAATCCTTTTGTTTAGGATATCATCAAGATTTCCTTGGAATAAGCGCAATAAGATAAATCAAAAGATCAAGATAAAGCAAACAAACAAGCTAATGTTCTTCAAGACTGCTAGCCAAGACTAAACTACGATGATGCCTACTATTGACGTCCATTGTAGGAAGGATGCATCCTAGGACATGATGATATCAGATGACTTGGTATGGGACTGATTGGATGATAGGCTACTAACACAAAGAGTTGACCAACTTGTTTACATACTAACCTAAACCTTAGACTTTGACATTTTGAGTTTTCACTTTTAACTTGTGAGACTTGTTTCTGATTGTTTCACCAAAGGTTGGGGATGATGATTGATTTATTGTGAGTGATGTTTATTGCAGGTGAGAGCGAAATGGGGATGCATTTTTTCAAATATTTGGATTTTTTGATGTTTTTAAATGTTTTGAGGCTATTTTTGGTATTTTCAAGTTTTTACAAATGTTTTGATTTTTGGATTTTCCAATGTTTTGGGGTTTTCTGAAATTTTGGCCAAGAGACTAACCTAAGGACCTACCCTAGGGGCCTAGGGGGTTGATCAAATGATTAGCCTTTCCTATGTTATACATGTAGAGACCACATAGTTTGACTAACACAAACTCGATTATTGATGAGAAATGAACATATGAACTATCAGTTTTATTATAACGGGCTCCTAAAGGACTAACCTAAGTGTCTTGGGAGATGATCAAAGATAAACCTTGCCTATGTTCAAGGCTCAGAGACTCATAGTTCAACAATACAACTCTATTTTTCACTTGTTTTTGGGATTTTGATATGTTTTGAATGCTTTTGGATTTTTTTTTTCTATTTTTTTTTAATTTTCTGGTTTTCTAAAGTTTTTGGATTTTTTGATTTTGTGAATGTTTTTGGATTTTATGATTTTTAGACTTCAATAATATACACAAGTCTGATCTGGTGAGAACATGTCCCTAGGTTGATGCAATAGACAAATCCGATAAAGGTAGGACAAACTAACCTTGAGAATGGGCTTAGTAGTACTAGGAGGGATTATGATACAAACACAAGACCAAGCTATGATGCAAATACTGAATGGATGGGTGATGAATGGAGATATGGAATGTGATGGATGATCTAGAACAAGCCATGGAGATCTTGGTGGATGGAAAGTGCTTATTTACACAAGGTACCTATTTTCTAGGTTTTCATCAAGGTACCCCAAAGTGCCATCGAAGTGGTTTTCACTAGAGGATGATTTTTAGCTCTTTATTGGTTTTAATTCTTTGTCTAATTTTCTATTTTTTTTGTTGTCACCAAGATGCTTGTTTGCCAAGTTTTCACCAAGATAACCATTTTTTCAGGACAATTTCTAATTTATTTTAATTTTTTGGTTCTATGCCTTGAAAGATTAGGCATATTTTTTTTAAGATGGGAGCTATTCATGGGCTCTTGCAGAGGCTTGCCTTCGGGTGTTGATAATTGATATGCCACTGACTTATAGCTCGCTGTGATAACACATGGTCCCAAGTAGTTGGGTTCAAATTTTCCTTTGCTGTTTGGATTTGGGACATTCTTCTAATTCTCTTTTAGTACCAGTTCTCTGACTTGGAAACTTGTCATGCTTCTGATCTTCTTGTTATAGATCCTATTGAGTCTATTTTGATAGACTTGAAAATAGTTCAAAGATTCTATATGTTGCTCATCCAATAGCTCCAGCTCATTTACTCTTGATACTCGGTATTCTTCATCTGTGATGACGTTTTATACTACCTCTGATCTGTAGACTAGGGAAAAGGGAGTACCACCTATTGGTGTGTGGATGCTGGTTTGATAGGACCAGAGGGTGATATTTAGCTATAGGTGCTAGTCACGACCTGCATCATTGATTGTCTTTTTGAGGATTTTCAAAATGGTTTTATTGGTAGCTTCTACTTGGCCATTACCTTGGGAATAATATGGAGTGGAAAAATGATGTCAGATTTTGAATTTTTCAGATAGGTCATAGATCTCCTGATTCTTGAAAGGTGTTCCATTATCTGAGATAATAGCTTGGGGAACACCATATCTACATATGAGATAGTTCTAGATGAACTTAGATATCTACTTTCCAATGATATATGTCATGGGGATGGTTTATGCCCACTTCGTAAAGTACTCAGTGGTGGTTATGATGAACTTGTGGCCATTAGATAAGGTGGGAGTGATTTTTCCAATGAGATCGAGTCCCCACTACAAAAAGGGCCATGGTGTGATAATAGGATGAACTTGTGGCTATGTTGAGATTGAAGATGGTTTTGTTTAGAAACTCTAATATGAGTGAATTCTCTAAATAAATGGGTGCTTCTGTGAGTTGATCTATGATGACTTGGCCTTTGATTGCTTTCCACTCCACATATTCAATGTCATACTTTGATAGTATCATGACCCATTTATCCATCCTTCTGGTGAGCATTTCCTTTGACAGTAATTACTTGAGGGGATCAATTTTGGTGATGAGTTTAATTTTGTGTGCCAACATGTAATGTATAAATTTCTATGAAGAAAACACTATTGCTAGACATGATTTTTTGATCAATGAGTAATTTAACTCATGCCCAACCATTGTGTGGTTGATGTAATAAATGGCCCTATTTGTCCCATTTTCATCATGCTAAGCTAGGAGAGATCCAAGGGCTGCTATTGTTGCCAACACATAGAGGATTAATGGCTTTCTTGGGATTGATGGCATGAGGACCAAAGGTGTGAGAAGATATTATTTTATTCTATTGAAGGTTTCCTCACACTTGTCATCCCATTTGAAAGCTACTCCCTTGTGAAGTAGGTGAGAATATGGGTTTTACTTGTCTTCCAGTTGTGCTATGAATCTATGAATGGATTGAAACCTGCCTTGGAGGCCTCTCAATTGTTTCAATGTTTTGGGTGCTTCCATCTCAAGTATTGATTTTACCTTTGTAGGATCTATTTCAATACCCCTCATTGACACTATGTAGCCCAACAAATTTCCTAACTATACACCGAAGACACACTTCTTTGGATTTAAAGGGACCTTGTATTCCTCCAGTTTGTCAAAAATAGCATTCAAGGTTGCTATGTGATTTCTCTTTTTTCTAGATTTTACTAGTATGTCATCAACATAATCTTCAACAATCTTGTGGATCATGTCATAGAACATCAACATCATGGCTCTTTGGTAGGTGGCCCCAACATTCTTTAGGTTGAATGGCATCATGTTTCAGCAGTAAGTCCGCCATGGACAAGTAAAGGCCATTTTGTGTTGGTCTTCTTTAGCAATCATTATTTGGTTGTACCTAGAGAAAGCATCCATTAGCAAAAGAATTTCATGCCCTTCTATCATGTCAATGTTAGGAAATGGGAAATCATCTTTTGGACATGCTTTGTTTAGGTCTATGGAATCCATGTAGATTCAAATGTCTCCATCAGGCTTTGAGACATGAACCAGATTTAACACCGATTTTGGATAGTCAATTGGTCATATAAATCATGGATCCAATAGCTTTTTTAATTCCATATTGACCAAGAGAACAATTTGAAGGCGCATTTTCCTTAGTTTTTGACTAACAAGTTATGCTTCAGAGTAGACTCCTAAGTGATGGACCACAATTTCTAGATCGAGCCCTAGCATGTCATCATAACTCCATGAAAATTGATTTTTCCCTTTCTCAAGAAGGCTGCTAGGAGCTCTTATTCCTCTGGTTGTAATGATTCTACATAGAATGTGATGTGTGGTGTCTGCTCTATTCCTAGGTTGACTAGATTACATTTTTCGGCTAGGAGTCCTGATGTTTCCTGATGAATAGCTCTATAAGGAAGATTAAATCCCCCATCCACAGGTGCCTCAAAGAGGTTTTAACCATTGGATGTGTCCTTTATTTTTACTAGTTTTGGTTTGGAGAGTGCCACAGTGTGGTTTTCACTCAAGGGCCTAGAGATTATTCTTAGTTTTTTTCTTTTGTGATTGAGGGATTCAATCTTTTCCCCATAATATTCCTGTGTGTCCAACTCGATGATGAATCCTATTTTGTGATCCCCACATGGAATATTATCCCACAGTCCCATGAATTCTGAGAGTGCCTCATTATTTTTGAATGTGTCAAGAATTGGCAGTCCTCATTGGTCATAATCAATGAGTTGTGGGTAGACTAGATAGATTTCATGGTTTTGGTTTTTAGACTTATAGGATATGGTGCTAATCATGAGTAAGGAGGTATCATTAAAAAGTGTTGGATAATTGGTTATGGGGTCCGCATCACTACTACATACATCAGTTATAACGAAGGTGAAGTTTTCTATGACATGGCCAGTGGATATAGGTAGACGAAGGGCAGATGCTAATTGTTGAGGAGGATTTTTGACCTTTCTAACTAGAGGACTTCGGCCACGTATGGTTATACTTGAAGGGGTACATCTTAGGCCAATAGCTTTTAGTCACATTTCTAGAATAATAGGTATTAGAAGCCCATTGTCATTTTTGCCAAGTGTTTTTTTTCTATCATAACCCATTGTGAGCATCATTTTCAAACCTTTGCTACTATCATCCATTGGTAGATTGGTTGTTGGGCTCTTGTTTTGATACGAGAGATGAGATGGGTCCTCCTCTATTACTTCTCGACCAAGATCTCCCCAAGTTCTAAAGTTGGAATATCCTTTCATCGATGTTTGGGATGTGGAGGCTTCATTTGATTGCAGTCTCCCTCTTGTTGAAGGAGATTGTGGTAACTCTCCTACTATAAAGGCATTGTTTGGGATTGTATAATTTCCACACCCATTGTCCTAGATAATAAGCTTGATGTCAGAGATGGTAGGGATGGTGGGAATGGTAGGTGTCTCTGCCACAAAAGTGGAGGCGAGAGTGGTTGGATCAATGATGGCGTAGATGGGCCTTCATCATTTTTTGGCACTTGGAAAATTTTATTGTATTTGGCTTCTAGACTCTTGCAATAAGAGAATGGTTTAGGATCCCCATGGATTGTGACCTCTTGTCCTTGATATATGAATTTGACACATTGATGAAAGGTTGATGCCAATGTTTACATCCCATGAATCCATAGACGTTCCAAGAGAATATTATATGGAAAATCAAGGTCCAAGACCTACAAGTGGTTTCCATTATTGTTGATCCTACTTGGACAGGGAGTTGGATAGTGCCTTGTGACACTCTCTATAGATCATCATATGCTCTAATTGTAATGACCTTGCCTTTATCTATGGTATCTTTAGAGATTCCTAGATTCTTTATTAATTTAAGGGAACAAATATTTAACCTTGCACCTCCACCCACCAAAACCCTCTTGACCTTGTTCTTATATATCAGGACTTCTAGATGGAGTGTGCATTTATGGGATGGTTGGGTAGGGAAATTCCTGGTGGGAGAACATAAGGAGGGTTGGAGTAATGATATTGTCGACCATAGCCTGGAATTATTCCACATCAAGATCTGTGGAGACGGTGGATGAGGCTAATGCTCCTTCAAGGATTTTCTTGTGGGTGGATGAAATTTTTAACAACTCCATAATGGATATTTTTGTTGAGGTTGTTTTCAACTGATCAAGGACATTATAGCCATTGGGGATAGATCTTGGGTTGGAAGTGGATGCTCTGTTAGGATGTGATGACCCTGCAATGGTAATTTTTCCACTTGTGGTGACTCCACAATTAGCGTGGGCTCCTTTGATAGTGATAGTAGCACAATACTCATCCAAGGATGCAATGACATGGTCATATACATGATTAACACTTTTGAATGTTCCCTTCCCCTTGTTGTTGTTATTTTTTCCTTTGTTGTTATGGTTTGGCATTGGATTCATGTATATTTTGAGGTTCTGATTTCTAGCTGCCTGCTCCACATTTATGATTTTTTTATCACTGAGGTCTTGGACTAGGTTCTTCAA
Organism: Sequoia sempervirens; assembly: GCA_007258455.2. NCBI lineage: Eukaryota > Viridiplantae > Streptophyta > Pinopsida > Cupressales > Cupressaceae > Sequoia > Sequoia sempervirens. The sequence goes on along the minus strand of VDFB02200677.1, from coordinate 10,630 downwards.
CATCATGCAGTCGTTAGTGGTATGTCCTTTGATTTTTTTAAAGTCACAAAGTTGGTTTTCATTGTACTAGGGTGGTTCCATATCTAGTTCCTGATAATTCTCATAGGTGGGAACCTTGATGAGGTTTTCATTTATCAATGTCTTCATGATCACCTTGAGTGATTCCCCAAGGGTAGTGTACTTCCGCTTGGGGGAGTTCTTGTTTTGTTGGGGTGGCCCTCTTTGACCATTAACATTGTTGATGGTTTGATTGTTTGGCTATTGAGTTATTATGTTATCTTGGTGATTGTTTTGATGGTGATTTTGAGGTTTTTGTTGCAGTTTGGATTTTTTTTTAGATGCATTGATGAAAAATTTAGTGTTGACAACACCATCATTGGTAATGTTTTTTTTTTTTTTCCCCATGTGTGAGGTTTATCATTATAGCTTGAAGATGGGTGGTTTCTTTGTTGATAAGGATATGTTTGTGTCATTAGTTGTGTGGCAAGGGCTCGTTCAATTTTGAGCTCCTTGGAGATCAACTAATCATATGTGGTGATCCCTTGGACTTTGATATGGAAAGAAAAGGTGTCATCGAGGTTGGCGATGATAGTGCTAACTTGTTGTTCTTCTGGCATGGCCCATTTTCTCTTATTGGCCTCGGATCATCATCATTGTAGGAATGAAGTAAATAATTCATTTTTTCCTTGTTTTAGAGCTGATAGTTCCTCTAGACTGACATCCATCCAATATTGAATGTGTAATTTTTGATGAATGCATCTAATATTTCTTTGAACTTTTTGATGATTGGAGGGAGGCGAGAGAAATAGTCCATGGCTTGGCCTCCCAAACCTCTAGGAAATAGCTGCATTAGATAGGTATCATCATATGTGACTTCCATGCAATGAACCTAAAACTCCCTGATGTGATCTTTAGGGTTTCCCATCCCACGGTATTTGTCAAATTTTGGGAGCTCAAATCCCTTTGGGAAAGGTTTCACTACAAGGCTCCTATCAAATGGATAAGGACACAAGTTGCTAGGTGTTTTTGTGGTTCATCCTAACTGAATATCAAGCACTTGTTGCAAGAGAAACTTGATTTTTGTTGTCACATCATTTTATGGATCAGGGGGTGGAATGAAAGTGCTTTGAAGTGGTTCAATTATTGATGGGATGGGTGGATTCATTGGTATGTTGATAGATGGTGTTTGCATGTGTTGTGCCAAATATGCCTATAATTGCTATTGTACCAACAACACTTGTTGATCTTGTTGTTGTTGTGATAGTAAGGCCTATTGCTACATTTTTTGTTGTTGTTGAGCCAAAAATGCTTGTTGTTGAGATGCTAATTTGGTTGCTTCCTACTGTTCTTGATATTGCTTCAGCGCTTGCTGATATGCTTGTTATTGCACTTGTTGTTGTTGTGCAAGATACTATGCTTGTTCTTGTGCTTGTTATGCTTGATGTTGGGCTTGGGATTGAGCATGCGCTTGAGCTTGGGCTTGTGCTTGGTCTTGAGCTTGAGCCTGAGCTTGAACTTGAGCTTGAGCTTGTGCTTGTGCCTATGTAGGTTGTTTTTGTTGCAATAATATTTTGGATCAAGCAAGATGTTGTGCTTGTTGTGCTTATTGAGCTTGTTGTGGTTGTAATGTGGCTTGGGAAGATTGAGTATCTTGCATGGCTTGACCAGCTTGTTGAGCAGCTAGTTGCACAACTTGTTGTTTTTACACTTGCTCGAGTGCCTTTTGATAGGAAACTTACTGAGATGCTTGCAATCCAATATTGTATTGGTTTGATGTGTTCATGTTTGGTGGTGGTGGTGGAAGAGGTGGGTTCAGAATGGTGCTTGTTGTGGTGATGAGAGGCACCATTGTAGTTGATGGTGTGATTGATATGCTTGGACCTTGAGAGACCATGTTTTAAGGGGTGATAGATGAGCATTTGTTTGTTTGTGATGTGGGGATGGTTGCCATCTGTTGTTGCGATATCAATGGAAAGAAGGGAGGATTTGGTATGGTGCCCTAATTGATGGTTGGGAGGGGTTTTTGAATGAGTGGCAGAATCGGTGGTAGTCCCAAACCAAGAGGTTAGATGGATGTTAATGGCAAGGGTGGGAGTGGTTGAAAAGTGAAGTGGTAAGCTCCCTTGAGGAAATGTTGATGATGCTGGATCAAAAATTCCCCCCAGTCCAAATAGGTCACCTTCTCCTTGTGAGGTTGTGGGGAAAGAGGTTTGCGATGTTGCATTAAATGATGATGATGAGTCATTATGAAAGGTGAGGGGGTCATATGGATGTGATGGATTTTTGTGGACAATTTGACCCAAGATAGTGTTTGTATCCAAATTTTGATTGTTTACAAGAGGGTGTGTTTGAAATGCATTGAGAAATTGCCATCCCTTTGTTAGAGATCGGTTGAGTTGGAGAAATTGATGATGTGATTTGGGGGATGGGTTGAGTGATATTTTAAAATTGGGATGTTGATGTGATGGGGGGTGTGGATGATATGGGAAGTGTGAATGATGTTGAAGGTGGTTTCACAATAATGCTCATGTCATAATCAAAAGGGAGTTTAGTCCCTTGTTTTAATTGTTTGATCATGTATTGTTGAGGATGGAGTTTCATCATGATGTTAAAAATCTAGTGATTTTCAAGATTTTGAACTATGCCATTGATCTCATCTTGGGTCATACCATGAGGGTTTTTTGTGAGGTATTCCACTTGTCCATCCTCTTGATGGTCTTGAGGGAGTGAAAGATTGTTTGTAGGATTACTTGATCCATCATGATTCATGTTGGTGTTGGTTTGCTAAGATCACTTGAGGTTGACGTTTCTTTGTGGGATTCCATGTCCTTCTTGTGTTGAGATCTAGTTTGCACCATAAAATAGGGATCAATTTTTCAAGAATATCTGAGATGAACCTTTAATTCTTTAGAATGATATACCTTTACGTAAAAAAGAAAAAAATTTAGGATGATTTAAAGATCAAAGCATGATAATGATATGGATGTAAGATGGATGTTTGATGGATGATTGGAACTCTTGAGAAAATCTTGAAGGGTATGTTAAACTTTAAAACTTGATTTTAAAATTTCCTTTGGGATTGATTTTGATTTGGATTTGGATTTTCATGGTGCAATCATAAACTCTAAGAGGTTGGATATTGTCCTAGAGTAGATTTTGTTCAAAAGAATGTAATTTTTCTAGGTGTGAGAAGGATTCATCTAAGCACACCTATCGAAACAAGATGATTTTGATTGGTTTGATTTTGATTTTTGATAATGAACTCCTAAATCCCAAGTTGTTAGATGTTATCAAGGGATGAATTTGTTCACAAGATTTGATAATTTGACTAAATATGTGGAGAAGGATGCATCTACACACATCTTATCAAACAAGATGATTTTGGATTAGGGTATGTGCAGGATCATCATGGAAAAAAGAGGTCCTTAAGTGGCAAAAATTTTAGAAAAATTAGAGGTAGGCAACTTGATGTAAAAAATTGAATAAGTTATCTATATTATTTCAAAAATATGTAAGAATATAATCTGTAGAAAATTGAATGTGGTTTCTAAACTAGTAAGTTTTTTTTTAAATCTATTTGGTGAAAATTTGAAATTTCAATGCAAGAGTACTTAAATTTCGGGGAAAAAATAAGTAGGTGTTTCTCGACCACCCTAACCACAATAAAATGATAATTTTTTATAAGATTTTAGATATAAGTAGAGGGCTCATGTCCCAATGTGATGCATATTTTTTTCTAATTTTTTTTCAAGTAAATAATTAATTATGAATTTTTATTACAATTATTAAAAATATAAAAACTCGTGATGTCCTGACAACCTTAACTTGGTCAAACTTTATAATTTTTTTTTTTTTTTAATCCTATAGTATGAGAAACATAGAATGCGACTCATGTTTGATTCAAAAAATGTGATACCATTTGAAAGCTATAGATTTTTTCAATCAACCTATCAATCGGACTTTTAGTTGTAATTCAAATAGAAAATCAATAATAATTATTTATTAAATTCAAAGTAAAGCATAATTTATATTGGTGGAAAGTTGAGAATCTCCTTTAAAACCCTTTTCGTTTCATCAATTTTGGGTAAAAAAATTCATACCACATGGGCCATCATATAAGTTACATATCGCCACTTTTGGCCCATCATGATCCTGCACATACCCATTGGTTTCAAATGATTTGCCCAAAGTTTAATGTGAAGGATTTTACCAAGATTTTCAAAGAGTTGATGATGAGATGATTTTGGTTTCGATGTTCGAAGATGGATGAAGGTTTGATTTTGATCCAATGTTTACCTAAAAAGACACTTGCTTACTAGACATTCATTTTGAAGAACATGATTTTCTCTAAACAAGATGCTCAAACTCTCTAAAAAGATTTGGGTTTTGACAATAATAAAATGAATACAAACCAGGATTTTTTCTTGAAGCTTTCTTGTAGAAGTTAAAAAGCAATCTTTGTCTGAATTTGTATAGTGTTAAGAGATTTTTTTGGTGATCTTTTATACTAAGAGATTTTACCTTTGGTTTCTTGATCTTTATCTTACATGAAATCATTTGAAACACATGTGTAGGATTCAATTTTATTTTTTCTTTGCTTAATGAATTTTTTTTACCACAAACACTTATTGATTAGGTTTCAAAACTAGATGTCTAATGTTTTAATTTCTTCTCATCCACAAAGTGTATTATGTGAAAATTAGAGAAATCAAAGCAAGAGTTACCTAATGTTTACTTTGGTAGTAGCAAATTGAGATAAAATTCAAGTGCCTAGAAACCTCTAAGGATATGAATCCCAAGGGTAAGCAAGGGCATGTGAATTCTTTCAAGGATATTTGCTTCTTCTAAAGGGTTTAAGATTTTATGCTCATGTTAAATATTTGTTTCCCAATATTTTTGATCAAGCAATGTGTTTTGTAACCAAGAACAATTACAACCGTATGGATATTTGAGAAAGTATTTTTTTAGTCCCCACTTGGACAAGTCCAACTATGCTTACTTTTAGTGGATGGTTAGATGCTTGACCCCACTAGCTCCCCTCCATGGCTCAACACTTCTTTTAGGGAAGCCAAGCATTAGTACCCATGAATCTCCCATGGCATACCTTCCATCTCTACTAAAATTCATAAAAGTGTGGGGCAAGTTCAGAACGACCATTCTTGCACCAACAAATAGATAGGGATTTTGGCCTTTCTACACAATTGTTTTAATTCTAACTTTTTGTTCATGGAGATTGACCCATACGGCGAGAGACCATTGTTCCCCTTCTCATCAGGACCAACTACGTGATATTGGATTTTGTTCCAATACCCACTTTTATATCCTAACTAGAAATACAGTTGGCTTTAGTGTGTTACTAGTTGGGTCATTCCCTTGGGTGAGTACTTTTTCCCCAAGGTAGGCCCTCTAAGATAAACAATAGTGAGAAAACACATCCATAGGTTTGATCAACCTTCATTTAGAAACAAAGGGAGAACACACACAATATGTTCCACTCACACTCATAAGATATTTTTTTCAATTTTAATCCCAAAATGAAATGTGGAGGAAATTACTTTATCCCAACTTAAGACCACCAAAAATCCTTTTGATTCTCAAGATCGCCGTGAGGCATGAGAGAAGTGCATACATTTTTTCAATGGTGTTAATTTTAGTAAGCAATCATAAAACTAAGTAGCACTTATTCATTTTAAAACCCACAAAGCAAAAAGTGAATTATTTTTTATAGCACCAAATGAAATGTGAAGATTGCCTTGTTTAATTGTTAAATCTGAAAACAAACTCTAGTAAGTTTGTGTCCTAAAGTTAATTTAAGCCCTTTTGTAACAAGAAATTGAAGTGTTTTTTTTAGAGCCCAAAAGGAAAACTAGTAGGTCCTAAGCATGAAAGATAACAAAATTTCCTAAGAGAAAAAAGGCGAGTTCTCTTAGAGTGTTTCAAAAAACACTAGAGTGTTCAAAAACACTTGGTATCATGAAAGCATGATATCATCATGCCTTGTTTCTTCTTTACTCTTGATCAAGCCAACCTACAAGAAAACCAGCCAGATCTACAAAAACATATGTCGAGAGATCAGAGAACAATCCAAATGATCAAAATTTAAAAAAAGCACGTGTCATAAAACTAATTTTCACTTTTTACTTCCATTTAGTGGTGGAACCTATGAAGGTGGTGCAATTTAAAATTTCCAGCGGTGCTATATAGCACCGCTTGCCAATCAGCATAGCTCTACAATAGGGAAAAAGAGCATGGAGGTGTTTCTATTTCAACCAATGATCAAGTTTGAAGTTTAGAAAGATTCCAGTGGGTGAAAAAGGCCCAGTGGTGCACTTTGGAAATTTGAATCTTGGGCGGGAAATAGAGAGCATCAAATTTTGGAGTTTGTAGTAGTGTGATACAATAACAGTGGAGTCCTAGTAGTTATAAATTGTGATGTTAGTCTATCAACGGTAGAGATTCCTGTAGAGGAAAAAACAATAAAAAAACATCATTAGAACTTCTGGTAGGCCCTCCTTCTAGCACCAAAATGTGAACCAAGATCCCAAACCTACATAAACACAAGAGACAAACAACATATTAGATCAACTGCAGGTTAGTATCATGATTCACCAAGAAATCCATTTGAATTGTATAGGAAAAGGAATGAAATGAAGAACATAAACAAGAATAAACCAAAGATATTAAATCCTATTCGAATGCAAAGAAAACTCTTAATCTCTTGGGGGAGTTGGTGCGAATTTGATGTGGAAATTGTCCCTTTCCCAACTCCTATGCAAGCCTTGGTGATTTGATGAAGATTTGATCCACTTTGTTGATGATTGAAGTGTGCTCTAAGATACAAATATGCATGACCTAGCTAATATTGGATAAAGATGGACGAAAATTGCTATGGATTTGAGTATAATAACTTTGCTCAATTTGTGGATGCTAAAATGAGGAAAGAGACCTCTTATTTATAGAATGATAGGATGGAAAAATTCCCAAAGTGGAGCAATGTGGGACTAACATTCAACCAATGGCAAGGTGCCACTTTTCTAAATGTGAATGGATGGAGGATGTGCACATTTTGATGAATGTGCCCATAAATACAATTAGGTGATATTTGAAAATGGTGAAATGACATGTAAAAGGGAAAACAAATGCCTTAAATGCCACTTGGCTCAAGGAAAAAGGACTTGTTAGGTGAAGTAAATTCCTTGTTGGAAGGATAAGGTCCACTTGGATTTGAATTCAAATTTGAAAGAATATTCCTCTATTATGCCATGTTGAGAGACAATAGAGATTTAATAAATGAATTAAATCTATTTTCACGTGCAAGTGGAAAAAGCTAGAGGATGGGACATAGATTAGGATTAAATTAATCAAAGTTTAATTAATTTAATGAAGGATTAGATGATGTGACAAATTTGACTTAGATTCATAGGTTAATTTAAATCAAATATGAGAAGAATGTGATAGAAAAATTAATTAAATAAAGATTTTTGATTTATTTAATTTAAGGGGATGAAGTTAGATGAAAATAAATAAGGTTTTGGTTTATTTTATTTAATAGGTGGACTTTAGAGATTTAATGAAATAAATTGAATTATTTAATTAAATATGGAAATAGGGTTAATTAAATCATATTGGTTGATTTAATTAACAAGGGAGAAAAATTAATTAGATAAAATCATTTATTTAATTAAGAGAGGAAAATTGATGAATTGAATCAAATAAGGGTATTCAATTAAATGGTTAGACTGAAGGGTGATTCAGGATGAAATGGTGTTAGTAGTTGGGATCAAGTATGTCGGTATATTTTCCATGTCTACATTAGCTAACTATAATATGTAGATACATTACTTATAGTACCCTTTACAAGAAGAATTTATCAATAATTGTTGTATCATTATAATATTTACAACAATGCTTCCCCTACATGTAGGAAGATTACATCAGATTATAGTAAATGATACAATGGAAGTACAATCCAATATGCAAATACATGAAAGGTTTTCTTCTCGAAGTGCAACAGGAACTAGAGTCCACGATGTAATGACCAATATCCACACACATGAGCATGCAACAAGAATACACAATGGATGAAAAAAAACAACCTCCCGACCATGTGGAACACTAAGGTCCATCGTCGGTGCTAGGAGATAACACAAGGGCCCACATCCAACAAAAATTTGGGAAACCAATAGGCTAACACAATCACTTACAATACTTACTTCACTTCTAGAGGCACTCACACATCAAAGGGGAAAAAACAACTAGGGAATGCTAGACTACAATAGGGAGGAGTGTCATCATATAGCTTGATATGGGTTATCTTGGTAAATCTTCCTAGGCCCTAATTGCCATATTTGGTTATCTTGGAAGCCTCTCTCGATCCCCAACCCTCATACAAAATTATGCAGAATCAACATACCTTTCTTGAGGATGAGGTAGTTGATCTTTCCATTATAAGCCTTCCCATCTCATCTCAAGCCTAAACGAGCACTTGAGCCATGAGTGAGGCATATCATTATCTTGTTTAATGTGAATTATACCCATACCACTAATTCATTATCAAGGTTATCACTAGATTTAGAAACTCTCCAATGGGTTGTACTAGACACCACTTTGGGTTCTGGCCTCCATTGAGAGCCACTCCCACTACTTGTAACTAGTAAACCCTACATAAAGCAAGGCATTTCCCATCTTGCACACTTATCAGAATCACATGAATCCAACCATAGAGCAAGGAATTGTCCATCTTTCACACTTATCATAATCACATGAATACCCGTTAGGACAACATGAACCCATGTCCCAACCCATAGTCACAACTCAATCATCATAAACATATAGTACAACACTTATGGTTTGCATTTCCCACAATAAACATATGCATACCCTTCAATAGAATATAATCACAAAATATCATGAATCCATACATAGATAGGAGGGAAACACCCTTAGGATTTACATTTCACACAATGCAAATGACCCACAATATAGCCAAACCACTTCCAAGGTTAAAACATCATAAGGACTATCCATAAAAATATACACCCTCCTAGACCTCTAGAAACCAACATACTAAACACATTTCCCAATGGCGTAGAAGCTTGAATAAACTTACATAGGTGACACCCAACATAAACAACTTCATAAACACTTAAACAAGACACATTGTCTAATACAAGCATTTAGTCATCAAATTATAACCATGAAGAAATTCATGTAATTAAAGCATTATGTCAAATTTCTTATCATTCACTTTAATGTATCCACTTAGTTCAATTAAGAGATTATTCACTACAAATAACAATATTTAAAGGTAACTCTATCATCAACAAAACAATCATCTCTATTGAGCTAGATAATTCAAAACCCTAATATTAAAATTTCAACTTTAATATAGTGCTATAATGACCATATCATGATGAATTATTTCACATAGCAAATTCTATTAAATAATTATAAAAATAACTAACATCCTTTTACTAACTAGATAACAGGGAGTAGTCTAAATCCTATAACATTTAATCTAAATCATTTATCTAACCTACAAACCATTCAATTATCTGTAAATGAAACAAATCAATTCACTTAATTAAATATACAATTGTTTTTCCTATAGCCAATTAGATACTTATTTTAACAATAATTAACTAATTAAAATACCTTATTAAATAACCTTCTTATTTCTTCACTATCACATTCTTTTACTAGTAACCATAATATAATATAATATAATATATAAATAGATAATATATTTTACATAAACGATTATTAAACCAAAAGTAATCATATGAGCTGTGAACTACAGATTAAATTCTTGATCAGTCAAGAAGTAGTTTTACTCATGATATGTCTTGCCACTAATTGGATTCATTCTACTACATTTTGAGTCTGCTTTATCCTCATTTTTAAGAAAACTCCCAATCTATCTTTGACCATTAACCAAACATCACTATCTTTATAATATTCTTGATGATTAAATGAGCTTAACCATTTATTACAAGGTAGTAACTAAAATTATCAATGGTAAATCTAAAGAATCTTACTTTTGGATGAAAATGACACTAGTAACTATTATTTCAAGTCTTTTATGATAACCTAGAAATGATGTCCATTAAAGCATTCCAAAATCTCAGCGACGTGAATTAAATTCAAATAAAATTTGTTCACTGCTATTGTGAGCAATGGCATTTAAAAAACTTAAGTAACAAGCTAAGGTGTAAAATTTGTGGACATTGAATAATTTGGACCTGTGATAGCTAAATGCGGGCATAAGTACACACAAAGTATGCAACATATGAATGAGGAAGTTCAAATCTTGAATGATAAATATTAAAAGCATACCTCAATAATTTCCAATTCCCATGTTGAGCGATCTTGTCATAAGATTTACATCACATAATTTTCTTGATTGTTTCTGCAACCATAAGAGGTAGTTTGATTAAAGACATCCCCATTGTCTTTACGTTGATTTTCCTAGTGCTTCCTGTCTCAACCAAACTATTTCATACTAACAAATATTAATTTTAGGTAAAAATAAACTCCAAGGTTCTCATTCATCAAATCACACTATTTGTTAGGATAAAAACTTATCCAGCATAAAGAATAGATCTGAAACAAGCTTAATAGAAGTCTTGAG
>VDFB02200676.1:14359-27657 GCA_007258455.2 Sequoia sempervirens | reverse complement strand
CCCCAAGATGATAGGTTCATGCTTGAAGAGTTTCATCTCCAATGCACCTAGTTGTTGTAGCAATGCCACTAACTCTGAAATGAGAGTTGAATATTAATTTTCCAAAAGTTCCCTCTCTTTTGCCTTATTTTTGTTCTATCCTTAATTATGGGAAGTTAGTTTACAAGCAGTGGCAACTAGTTAACAATTAATTTCCTCAAACGTAGGTAGCTAACTGAACAACACTCCTTCAAAATTGTCTATCCACAATCATAGGCAATTACTTTAAAATTGGTTGCAATTAATTGATCAATCCACCCCTCAATTAGTGGAGTTAACTAATTGACATTAAAGAGTCAGCTACTACTTACTTGGAAGACACAAATACTCAACCTATGAGAGGTGAAATCAAACATAATAAAAATGAGAATAAAATAATAGGGATCAAACTCCAATGTTGAACATATGTTGTCATTGATGGCAAAGGTGCTCATTGATGTCACTACATCGGTGATAATTAAATGTAATCACTTCTATCATGTTTGATCTTTTGAAATCAGGAGGTATTTCTGTCATGATCATGTCATGTCAGAGCTTTTGAGAACAACGTGCCAGTGTGATCTACACTATGAAGAAGACTACCTGTAGTATGCTTGAAATATCATGCTTGTATCTATTCCAATTGTTGGAAGTAGTCTAGAAGTTTTTGCGGAAGTATTTTGTGGATTGCTACTCATACATTGTATTATACTATAATAATGTTTTGCTCCGCACTCTACCACAGTTGAATGTTGTGCCCTGCGGCTTGGACCTAAAGTAAAGTTACTCATTTTGTATCATATTCTAGAGTTTCAGAGGTGGAGCTTTAGTAGATAGAAAGTTGGATGTAACAGAGTATTGTCTATGTTGACTGGCTAACTATGGATAACATTTGAGTGTTTGCGCCAGAGAAGGGAAGTGTGCGCTAGTTGGAGGAAGCATGTGAAGATGAAATAGGACCAGGTTAAGTTCTCTAAAGGAAGCACATAACATCATCTAGTTTTCGCGGCAACAAAATTGATTTAGGACCAACCCACTACACATTTCATACCAATTTGAATTTAGGTCCACTCTTAGTCGACCTGGCTGATTGCGGATGGTGTTAAGGGATTCTTGACTGACATAAAATATTGTTAATGTATTGGGATGTATATATTTGTGACTAGGATTCATTTAATGACTAGTTATCATATGTAGATGTGCGAGTGAGTGTGAATGTTATATCAGGTGATGTAATGGGAGTTGCATCCTAATCATTGTGTGCCATTATCAGAAGATCATATGTTGTGTAGGAGAGTGTAGAAGGAAGATCAGATCAAGTGCAAGTTGTGTGATCAATATCAAAGATCTACATATCATATCTCTATAATCCAGTAGGACTGGTGTCTTACCTATTGAGTTGGTGCTCAGTTTTGTTTGTTGGGGATTGGTGTCTCCAGTAGGTTGGTGCCTACAAACACAATTGGGGACTGGTGTCTCCAGTAGGTTGGTGCCTACTTCATTGTAAGTCGTTCATTATTTTTGTGAGGCTAGATTTGGACAGTAGCTCCAAGCAACTCTTCTCACTGTGGTTTTTCTCATTCCAAGTTTCCACGTATATATGGTGTTCATTGTGTGAATGTGTGCATCTGTGTTGCTTGATTAATGCTTGCTATTGTGATGATTTAAGATTCATGTTTGGAGAAATTATTAATGGTAATTCATGTTGAATTAAAGAGTTTGTGTGCCCTTCATCCAAATGAAATCACAAACTATCACCTTTTGTTTGAGCTCAATAACAATTTGCATCAAAACAACATGAATGAAATCACAAATGCTAAATCAATGCAAATCACCATTGTGGATGGAGTGGATGTGCTCAAATGATTTGGAATGTTTGTTGCTTAGTGCTGCGACGTCTACTTGCTCATTTTGGGATGGTGAAAATGGAGGATTAAGCTCCAATTTATAGGATTTTTGAGAGGAAGTGAAAATGGAGATTCAATCTTGGATCATGAGTTGGATCCACGAATGGTGGGTGTGATGGGGAGAGGTGGCATTCAATCTACAAAATGGATGGAGATGATTAGGTAGTCAACTCATTTGATTGGTGAGTTGATAATTATTTGATTTATTAATAAATTTGTGACTTTGAGTTAGCCAAACTGATTGGCTTGTAAATGGATTTTATTGGTGAGTTAACGAGAATTGATTATTCAGTTAACTATATTTGATTGGATAGTTAGTTCTGTTGTGGAAACAAAAGTGTAAAACCCTCAAACTGAAATAATTGTAGGACAAGTTAGATGCAAAGAAATACAGAAGATAATAAAATGGAATAACAAACAAATAAACAAGACACAAATTTACGTGGTAGAACCTTGACAATATGCCAAGGAAACATCCACAGGGCAACATATCAGTATTCTTATTGCTCAGGGAAATTGATTACAACCCTTCACATAGCTGCTACTCTTCAATTACAATTCATTACAATATGATTTAGCCTCCAAGGAAGCAAGATATATATAATATCTTCAACCCGTGTTAAACTTAAAAAAAACCAACTTTGTTTTTATTTGTTTTATCTTTTGTTCTAAATCTTTATCTTTTCCAAATAATTCCAAAGATAAGATTTTGCTTTCTTTCTAATTTATTTCCTTTATCTTTTCCAAAGATAAACTTCTTCTTTATTTCTAAATTTGTTTTCATTATCCAACAATCTCCACCTTGACAACAATTTACTTGATACTTGACCATGCACATTCATCACCTTTTCTGTAAGCCAAGAGAAGTCAAACTCCAATTCAACTTCTCTAACTGTACTGGTTTTGCAAACATGTTTGTACAATTTTCCAGTGTATGGAATTTCTTAAGAGCTATGCCACCTCCATCAATAACCTATCTTACAAAATGGTATTTAATTGCAATATGCTTAGTCCTACTATGATAGGCTGGATTTTTAGTTAGATATATAACACTTTGACTATCACAAAATACAATCACCCTGTCTTGCACTTTTCCAAATTCACCCAAAAGACCCTTCAACCAAATTGCCTCTTTGTAAGCATGTGAGACAGCCATATACTCTGCCTTAGTAGTGGATAAAACAACTGCTCCTTGAAGCTTTGACATCCAAGAAATAGGTCCTCCTGCAAGAGTAAAGACAAAACCTGATGTAGATCTCCTTTTGTCCAAATCACCTCCAAAATCTGAATCAACATAACCACAAACTAAATCACTACAATTTCATCAAAGGTGATACAATAATCACTTGTGCCTCTAAGATATGAAAGCACCCATTTCACTACTACCTAATGCTCTTTTCCTAGATTTTCCATGTAACTACTGACAACACCAACTGCATGTGAAATATATGGTCTTGTACATACCATCACATACATAAAACTTTCTACTGCATTAACATACGGTACATGAGACATATAATCATTTTCTTCTTTATTACTAGGACATAAACTTGAAGAAAGCTTAAAATGAGAAGCTAAACGAATATTTACTAGTTTCACATTCATCATATTGAATCTTATGAGAATTTTCTCCACATACTTTTGTTGCGATAACCAAAGCTTACCATGTTCCATGTCTCTATGTATTTCCATGCCCAAAATTTGTTTTGCTTCTCCTAGATCCTTCATATCAAAAGTCCTAGCCATCTCAGCCTTTAACCCATTGATCTCAACTATGCTTTTGCTTGCTACAAGCATATCATCAACATATAACACCAAGATAATGAATTAACCATTTTTTAAACTTTTAAAGTAAACACAATGGTCATACTCACTCCTTGTAAAATTTTGGCTTGCCATGAAGGAATCAAATTTCTTGTACCATTGCCTGGGAGATTGCTTCTGGCCCTACAATGACTTTTTGAGTTTGCAAACAAATTTCTTGTTGCGATCTTGAATAAACCCTTCTGGTTGTTCCATTTATATCTCCTCATCCAAATCTCCATGTAAAAACACTGTTTTAACATCTAATTGCTCCAACTCAAGATCAAGTAAAGCAACAAGTGCTAAAACAACCCAAATAGAAACTAGCTTAACAACTGGTGAAAAAATTTCATGAAAATCAATACCTTCCTTTTGAGAATGCCCTTTTGCTACCAGTCTTGCTTTGTACATTTCAACTTTATCATCAACACCTTTCTTCAATTTGAAGACCCATTTGCAACCAACAACTTTCCTACCCTTTGGAAGTTCTACTAGTCCCCATGTCTTATTCTTCTCCAAGGCATCCATTTCTTCTTTCATTGTTAATTTTCCATTTAACATTTTCGGCACCATCCACTACTTCTTGATAACAACTAGGTTCCCCATCATTAGAAATCAAAGCAACATATGAAACATAATCATCATACCTTTTAGGTGGATTTCTGATCCATGTAGATCTCCTTAGATCTAGTTGTGGAATTTTCACATTTTCCTGTAGATTTTTTACATCCTCATGATCTTCTTTAGAGAAGCTTCTTCTTGCTCCCTATTTTCTGTAGATGGATGAGTTTCCAATTGAATTTGTTGATGTTGAGTTACTTGTTCATGTTTCAAATCAATTTCTACAATATTTGATTTTATGAGAGGAGATTCATCAAATCCATCTCTGATAATAATGACTTTTTGGGTAGTAGGATCCCACAATCTGTATCCCTTAATTCCATCACCATAACCAACAAAGATATATTTCTTGGATTTGGGGTCCAATTTAAAATACCCAAAACCATCAGAATGAATATAATCTAGAATACCCTTACTTGTATGACTCTCTACTTTAAACTTTTGTTTAGATTGTTTCCCATAAACACAATGCTTGCAGAAATTCAAATTCATAGATTTTAAATTTGGAAGTAACTTATGATTCAACATTATCTTCAATCCTTTCTCGCTCATATAACCCAGTTGTTGATGCCATAAACGAGTAGATTCATTATCTTCCTCAAATACCATTGCTGCTTCATTTATTACAACACTCTCATCTAGCTTGTAAAGGTTTCTAATATTTGTAGCCTTCATGACCACCAAAATGCCTTTGGACACTTTCATTGATCCACCTTGACTTGTAAATTTATAACCTCTAGAATCCAAAACTCCCAAGGAAATTTTTTTTTTTTTTGAGTTTTGGTACATGTCTTACCTCTATTAATGTCCTTACAATACCATCAAACATTTTAATCTTAATGCTCCCAATCCCAACAGTATTACAAGAAACATTATTTCTCATAAGAACGACATCACCATCGATAGCTTGGTAAGAAGAAAACCAATTCTTATGTGGACACATCTGATTAGAAGCACCATAATCTAATAACCATTCCTCATGATACTGTAAGGAATTACAAACAGATAAAACTTCATCAACTGTACCTGAACTTGTCTCAACCAGATTTGCTTCTTTTTTGGAGTCATCATTGTCTTCTTTCCTCTCCCAACAATCTTTCTTGAGATGCCTTGATTTATTGCAGTACCAACATTTTCCCTTACCCTTTTTGCCTTTTGACTTAGATCTGGATGTACCTCTCGAATCTTCCCCTTTTTTTGTGGTGACCTCTAATCACCATTGCTTTTGATGTGGAGGTTTCTATGTTATCCGTACCTCTTCAAACAACAAATTTCCACAACAAAATCAAATTCAAGGGTTTCAGTTTTGCTAAAGCTAATAGAAGTGACTAAGTAATTCCAGGATTCAAGCAATGAACACAATAATGCAACTGCCTTGTCTTCATCTTCGACTTTTACACACATACTAGCTAATTGACATATAAGAGTATCGAAAATATTTAAATGATCAACAATTTTTATATCTTCTTTCATTCGCAAACTATACAACTGCCTCTTCAAGTAGATCTGATTTGTCAAGGACTTTGTCATATAAAGACTCTCCATTTTATTCCATAAGCTTGTTGCTGTGTCCTCTCCAACAATATTGAAAAGAACATTTGCTATACACAACCGAATTGTGCTAAGAGCTCTTGTATCAAGATCTTCCCAATCCTCATCAGTCATCCTCCCAATGCTTTGTGCAATTCTTGTTGCACCAACAAATCACGCATCTTGAGCTTCCGTAGCTCAAAATTATTCTTCTCGCTGAATTTCTCCACCTCGAACCTTGCATTTGAAACCTTTGCCATCTGATGCTACAAAACAAACACCAAATCCTAACACAAATGCTACAAAATAATTGCTCTGATACCACTTGTTGGGGAAACGAAAGTGTAAAACCCACAAACTTAAAAAATTGCAGCACGAGTTAGATGCAAAGAAATATAGAAGATAATAAAATGGAATAACAGAATAATAAACAAGACACAAATTTATGTTGTAAAACTTTGACAATATGTCAAGGAAACATCCATGGGGCAATGTATCGGTATTCTTATTGCACAGAGAAATTGATTACAACCTTCACACAGCTGCTGCTCTTCAATTACAATTCATTACTATATGATTTAGCCTTCAAGGCGGAAAGATATATATAATATCTTCAACCTATGTTAAACTTAGAAAAAACCAACTTTGTTTTTATTTGTTTTAAATCTTTATCTTTTCCAAAAACTTTCAAAGATAAGATTTTGCGTTCTTTATAATTTATTTCTTTTATCTTTTCCAAAGATAAACTTTTGCTTTATTTCTAAATTTGTTGTCATTATCCAACAAGTTCATGAGGTGTAATTTAGGATTTAAATTAATTTAACATGATAATTTATATTTAAATTTGAATATTTGAACATTTTGTAGGAAATGATTCAATTTAAATTAATTAAACATTATTATATAATGAATTTAATTGTGATAAAGTAATGCATTTAGGGTAAGATTTATTATTTTAATGGATTAAGAGGTTGGTGGTAAGTGCATTATGAAAATTAGTTTAAATGTGATTTCAGTGTTTACATTTTGCTCTTCTTTGAAATGGCATTGTGACTAGAAGAAGCGTTGTTAATTCAAAGAGAGTAAATATGGACTTAGAGTCTGTTGACATTGATGAGAGACAATGCCCCAAGTATCAAATTTTAAGAGCTGACTGGTTGGATTGGTTGGATTGATTGATTGGATTTGAAGGATGTTTTGATGCTTGGATAGATTTGTTAATTAATTTGTGACTTTGAGTTAGCCAAATTGATTTATTATTCAATGGATTTGATTGGTGAGTTAACTAAATTGATTATTTATTTAACTATATTTGACTGGATAGTTAACCCATGAGGTGTAATTTAGGATTTATATTAGTCTACTGTGGATAATTTAAATTTAAATTCAAATATTTAAACATTTGATGGGAAATGATTCATTTTAAATTTGATTAAATAATAAATATTATTTAATCAATTTAATTGTGATGAAGTAATGGACTTAGGGTAAGATTGATTATTTTAATGGATTAACAGGTGGTTGCATTAAATGTTAACATGAAATGGTATTATGGATACACAATTTCAATGTCTACACAACCGCTGCTCCATTGGAGGCTACAAGATTCAACCATCTATCTTAAAATGCAACATACATTTCTAACTGAAAACTGAAAGTGACTACTAGCTTATCTAATTGCTAATCGTACACCGACAGTCCATCCATTAAATAGTGTGGATTGAAAAAGGGGATGTGACAAGATATATGATGGCATGGATTCCATGATTGAAAAAATAAAGTACATAATAACAACCATGGAGAATGATATCATTGAAGCATTTTTCAAAAAGAGGGCAGAAACTCATTATTGATTGTTGGATCAAGATGATCACACCCATGTATTTCCTTACATTTATTGTCTCCTAAATATATAGCATGGAGATATTTTCCATGCTTAGGAGATGCACCAAATAGAGACACCAAAGTTGCTAATGGATAGAAGATTGCATTTTGAGGAATATTCTTAGATCAAAATGTGGGGGATACTATTGTGAGTGAGTTTGGTAACCTCATCTCATTAGACAATCATAACACTCTTTGAGGCAAGTACAAGGAGGATCCCATCACATGGTGGTACCTCCATGGGAAAGGTTCCATTTTCCTCCAACCTTTTGCAATCAAAATTCTATTGTAGGTGAGCATTTTTTATTTTGTATCATTCTTACTATTCTTTTGCTGCTACATATTACATTTTATAATTACAAATGCTACATTGAATTTGTCTCCATTTTCAACAGGTCGCGAATTCTTTTTCAACCGAGAGAAATTGGAGTACTAACTCCTTTATCCACTTAGTTTAGTGAACAGGTTGGCTGCCAAAAAAACAGAAGATTTAGTCTATGTGCATTTCAACTTGTGCCTTTTGTTACATAAACAAGTCAACGACAAGCAAGGAGCGAGGAAGAATTGGGATGTAACTCTCAAGTGTGTCGACTTGGATGCATTTGTTGCATGACTCTCCATAGTCTCTTAGATTATGAGGATGCTTCTACACATGATGCAGCTAATGGGAGTGGCATTGCAATTGCTTGTGGTTCAAATGAATCAAGTGATGACTTTGATCCTCTCGATGAAGAGCAAAATGAAGTTTATTAATTATATTTTGTATTGATTTGACATTTGAGACTGAATTACCAATTGTCTTTATAACTAACAAATGTGTTTTTTATTTTAGATATTTTGTTTGCATATTATATGAAAAAACGTGGTACTGGTGAAACCACACTCAAACCGGCAACTTAGGTTTTTTCAAATGAGTATGGAACTATAAATGTGGAGAAGCTGAATAGCTGTGTTTAAATCCCTGATATCTTTTTAAGCAATTTTGAAATAGCTAATTATCTGGCTTAGTCTTTTCCAAGGATGTCAATTCAATTAAAAGAGCTGCTTGCCACGATCCACCCTTAGTTTACTCCATTATGCTGTATTCGAGAATTTATTGTAGGCTGTAGGTATCGTCAATGCACTTTTATTTTTGGCAAGTAAAGTAAAATATAATCTTTTAGGTTTAGGAGGGGCAGAGCTTGAAGCAATCAAAATTAGAGGTAGTAAACCAGCACAGGTTTTAAACAGTATTGGCTTCTAGGCTCTATTAACTAAATACAACCATCATTTATCATTGAATAAAATTATAAAAACGAGTCACCACTTAGTTGAAGTAGTTATCTCCATTTTTTTTGTGAATTGAATAACACATACAATGGAGGAAGACATTATCTACTGCCTAATGTTAAATCATTAATTGGAATTTCTTACATATTGAACAAATCTCAGGCTATGACGAATCTCAATGGCAGAATCTGACTTTACTTATTTGTTTGGCAAGTAAATCTTTGATCAAACATAAAAACCCTAACGCGTTTTTCTTGACGCTTTTATTTTCGCTGGTTTTTTTCACGCTTTTACCGCGATTTTGGACGCGGTTTCGTGCGATTAAACTCGCTTTTGCTAGTTACGCTTCGGCGACCGCGAAGTTGGTTGCAGTGGTGGTTGCGTGATTTGTCATGCATTTGTAGCGCGATTTCCAGGTTAGTTAAAAACTTTGCTCCTCTGCATCGTGCATTCCAGTTCTTCATTTTTTATTTTTTTCAAATACTTTAGATTTAGTGCATTCCAGTGCTTCGATTTAATCCAGCGATGCTAGTTCAAAACTACAAAGTTTCAAAAATTTAATATTTTTATTATTTTATACATATGCTTCCAAATGTCTATGTATAAAATAATAAAAATATTAATTCGTTTTCGTTTCTACAAGACTACATCAATATAATATTTTATTATTATTCTAAAATTAAAATTTCATTTTCATACATTATTTTATTATAAATTTATAATAATATTATGGGTCTTAATTTTTAATATTCATAAAATGTTTTCACTTTTCTACATCATATTTAATATTATTAATTATTATTTTTTTAAAACCAAATTCCATATATTATTGTATTATAATTTTAATTTATAATAATATCATGGCAAATAATTTATAATACTATCATTTTATATTATTATTTGCCATGATTTTATAATATTATTAATATATATAATATCATGGCAAATAATACTATCGTTTTATATTATTATTTGCCATGATATTATAATATTATTAATATATTATAATAAAATAATATATGGAATTTAGTTTTTAAAATAATAATAAATATTAAATATGATGTAGAAAAATGATATTATTATTTGCAATTTCGCCATGATATCAACGCCTCAATGATCTTGTTTTTGTTCAATATAACCTTCGGCTTCGCACAAAAAAGGTGTAGGAATTGTCATGAGCTCATTGATTTGGATGACATTGATCCATACAGTGATTTTCAAATACAGTCATCATAAATTCATTAGTTATTAGAGTTATTAGCAGTTTCACTATGTAGCCTCGTATAATGATGCCATTTTGTAATCCAAATGTATTGAACTATGAAATTTAATATAAAACACTCCCTCATGGTTTTTAGACTCATTTGATGCATTTTGTAATTGAATTTTGCAAAAAAAAAATGTTTTTATGAGAAATTTTGCTACTTTTTAGTTTGCCGAGTATTTGCCGAGTTTTTCCCGAGTCAAAAATTTTGGGCTTGCCGAGTACTCTCCGATTCCGAGTATGTAAACTATGGAACAAATGATAGAAACAGTGAAAGTGGTTTGTCAAAAGTGTATCTTTGTGGATACTGTCTTCTTATTTACAACAGCTGTGAACAGCCAAGGGGGGAAAGCTGTTGCATAGTGTGAAGGGATTTTGATATAGAACCAACTTCCAAGGCCTGAGTATGATGTCAAATTGGTGATTTTGCCCTCAATATAGTTAAAAACAATTGAGTTTTCTTGACACGCATGGTGAGTTGGCATCACTGGCATCATCAACTAGAATTGGATAAAAACAATTGAGTTTTCTTAACTCAAATGACAAGTGGGCATCATTAAAGGGAGTGGGTATTATTAAGGGGGGAGTGTTGTTGCATTGTGGGTATGGATTTTGATATAGAACCAACTTTCAAGGTCTGTTTAAGTTTTGGAGTATGATGTCAAACTGGTGCAGGAGCATGCGGGCGGACAAGCAATCAGCACCAACCAAAAATATTGATTGGTTTTGCTTTCGATTTTGGTTTGTTTGGTTCTCTCTTTTAATTTCAAAAGGGAGGTTGTGGACTGGAGGGAGGTCGATTGGCCCTTGGAGAGTCAGCCACACACCATTACCAATGCTGGCAGATTAGAAATATGAAGGCATTTGCATCATATGTATTGGTGAGAAATTAATTTTTTTTTTTAAATGTTTATAAAAGTGGGTACAGACTGTGCCATGGAGAAGAAGGTATTTATTTTGTTTTAAATCAAGGCAAAGTGGAACAAAAGGGCACGGCATATGAACAGGCAGAAAATGAAATAAGAATGTGAGGGGAAAGCAAAAGGCATTTGGGGGATTTATGTTAAAAATGCAGATTTGAAAAGAAGAGGAAGGGAAAAGTGGCACACTGGTGGTGTTGAAGAGTTTCACAGAGATTAGGGGCTGCACCCATGATTTAGAACTATAAACAGCAGAAATATATGATGCTTAAAGGCTGCATAGAAGTTATTATGTAGGAAAGAGGCTGTGTAGCAGAACGAAGAATGGTTGAAGTGACGGGAAAGACAATGTATCGATGTCTATGAGAGTCCATTCAATAATTTTAATTGTTGCTTTGTGTAATTCTGTTTTGCTGAATAATATTCAATAAAGCTGAATGTGTTGGTTACTGCTTGTTGCAATTTTCATAACATTTGGAATTGATAGGTAAAGAGGTTTTTTGCCTGTGAGTAATTGAGAAGTGTGAATGTGTGTTCTTTTGAGAGAGGGATTTTTCCATCTTGCATCACAAACTTTCACTTTTTAAAACGTGGATTAGTTAATTTTTTTTATTATGGTAATTTTGTCCTCAATAGAGTTAAAAACAATGAGTTTTCTTGACACAAATGGTGACATCTTCAAACGGAATTGGATTAAAGCAATCGAGTTTTCTTATCTCAGATGGCAAGTGGGCATCATTAAAGGGAGTTGGAATCTCAAGTGAGATTGTTTTGTCCTGTCTAGTACATTAACGTTTGGTTTTAAAGGATTATGGAAATAATTTTGTCATTTTCAACCATGAGTTTGTTAATTGGTTTAACTTTTTAAGTGGTGCAAAATTTCTTCTGCATTTAGGACACCAAAGTTCTAAATAATTAGATTGTTAAGGAGAAACGAGTTAATTGAGTTTTTTTTTTGGTGACAATTTAAACGCTCTATAATCTATTGGGCGATAAGAGAATATTTGATTGGTCTAGTTGAGAGGAACTGATTGGTGTAGTTGCATATTTCATAGTTCTGAGGTTACTTAGGAACCGAGGGTCATGAAGTGACATGGTAATTTTGTTTCAATTAGCATAGCTACTTGTTTAAAAGGTTTGGATCTATATTTTGTGGAATCAAATAAATGTAGAAGACCAATATCTAACCAACTCAATGCCAATCGCCCATCTACTTTTAAGTTTATGATTTAGATTGTGCAATTATGATGGCTAAGAAGATACTAAAATGAATTTTATAGCAGATAAGTAAAAATTCGATGGTCTGTCAGATAAAGTGGAAGGTTTGTGTTATGTCTATATTGCAGGGTTGTTTGTTGTGGTGCATGTTTGACAGGTTGATCTACTTTCTTTGATGGCACTAATTTTTCTTGAAAGATACATAAACGTAGGGAAAATAAAAGAAATATCCCTTTGCTGGCTTAAACTTTTACCTTACATCTCTTTCCTTCCTGATGGCAAGTTTATGTAAACAAGCTATAGTTTTTTGTGGAGGTTATGGCAGTGGGAATGTTCTGAAGTTTTTTTATGATGTTCTAAAAGTAATTTGGAAGCTATCTTTGTTTGTCCCTGCAAGCTCTTACCATATGATGTTGCAATTGAACTGGATGCTTGCCATTGACTGCTCCTTAAGGTGTTAATCGGTTGACTTGTGACTTAGGACTTAAATCTGCTGTATCGGGTGATTTATTGTAGTGTTTTGACATATACATATTGATATATTCTATTTTTAGTGAAGGTGGAGTATGTAGCCATTTTTTGAACTAGTAACAGTAGAAATCAGAGACTGAGGAGTCAATAAGATGGTAAATTAATATCTACTTTGTTTGTTAAATGTGGTCATCAATTGTTGCCAAATTTTTAGTAGCTAAATCATATTGGTTGTAGAAATGATTTCCAGGTCAAAAGCTACTAGCTTGTTTTGGTTAATTTATCTGTTTTTGTGAATTGAAGAACTTTGTATTATCAGGTGTGTTCAGGAAGCTATTGTCTACAGTCAAAAGTGTATATTAATTAAATACGAGTGATACAATGCCAGAGTCT
>VDFB02200676.1:0-12171 GCA_007258455.2 Sequoia sempervirens | reverse complement strand
AGCTATATTAGATACGGTATCCTAAATTTAAGATGTTTCTATGCCCAACTTTAAGATTCACTATTGCTGCACCAGCTTCAAAATAACATTAGCTAAGTGATTAAGAATTAATATAGGGATACACGGGGATGTGTACCTGTCCCCACAGACGTTTTTGAGACGAGCATGTAGCAGGGGATGTTGGCGTCCCCGCAAGAACTTTGGAAAAACCCCGTGCCCTAAAATTCTGATTTTTATTTTCAGAATTCTGCCCTAATTTTCTGCACTTTGTTTTCTGCTAAAACCCTAGAATTCTGATCTGAGTTTCTGCTTTCAAAAAAGTAAGAACAGCAAACATATATGCATCGAATATGCTCAAATAATAAAGCCATAATAAACTCTCATAATAATATCTTCAAACATGAACTCATCCAATGATTTATGACATCCAAATGCAAACAAAAATAGGGACAAATCTGACTTCTGAATTAATCATTCTGCTACTACAAATCAAAACTTCTGAATAGGCTCAAACATGCCCAAATACATTCTAGAATCCTCCCAATTACAAATCAGACCTCATAGTAGGTTTGTACATACCAAAATGATGTAGAATGATGCTTCACAAACCCTCTACAATGATGGCGCTTGGTCTGTTGCTAGGGTTAGGATTTAGAAACCCTAAGCAAAGATGGAATCGCCTCCAAAAAGCCAAATTGCCCTTCTCAAAGGCGGTGCTCCAAGTTAGGGCAATGCCCTAATGCAAAATGATGCAAAATGAATACAAAACACCACCCAAAGCTTGTTGCTTTAATCTGATCCAAAAATCTGAATATGCAAATCAGCTCCAAACCTCCAAAGATCTCTAATTGAAGTGCAAGTAGGATTCCATCACGAATCCTCCACAAGGTGAGCTAGGTTTTCGTCCAACTCCCTTAATATGCAATAGGGTTTTCGTCTTAATGCATAATCCAAATTTGCTCCTAAGGAGAAGTCTGCTGGAAATAATTGCTTGAACCCTCAAATTGAACTTCAAGTCTATATATATGCAATAATTTTCTCCCTCACACCTAGGTCGACCCAAAAGAATTCTTATTCTTATTCTTATTTATTATTTATTTATTTGTTTAAAATATTATTATATTTAATTAAAATATGAAAACTATTGTTCAAAAACACTTTTTCCCGCTCTTGCAAAATTTGAATTTCAAATCAAATTGGGGACATGACAATCCTCCCTTCTCAAGATTGCTTGTCCTCAAGCAATAACAAACTTGCATCCTCCAAATCTCCAAAGGCTCCATTCTCCAAGAATGCAAAATCCATCAAGGACCAAACACTAGACCAATTCGAAGCCTTGAAGAAAGCCATACTTGTTAGCAAGTGATGAAAGTTGTGAACTCTTAAACACAAACACAAGTCTCCAAGCTCCTGCTGCTCCACTCTGATACAATTATCAATGTCGTGTGAGTTGTGTGACAATGTTGCCATCACTTGGATCCCAAATCACCACATACTTGCATCCATTATACATGAGGAGATGGAAGCATCTCAAAGTGCTATCAACACAAAACCACCCTCCAACTCCTATAGATCTCCCATGGGTGTGAGGAATACCCAACATAGGTGCAAAGAAATGTATAACAACTCCTAAGTTATTGATATGGAATAGAACATCAACCTCATGCTCGAAAATCAAACCTATGTGGGAGCAAATAGTATCTCTAATGTCATAGGATGATAGAGTATCATCTCTATGCCACTCTCCAAAGAGGAGAAGATAATCCAACTCTCCTCCAAACTCCCAAAAAATTGCTATCCTTCAATAACTTTGCAAGAAATCCATGCACCATAAAGTAGAACAACCATCTCCTGACAAAGTATGGAGAAGATCCTCATGAACTAGGGCAGAAACATCAAGATCTTTATGCTTTCTTCCAATCCCTATGATATAGTCTAGTTGGAACACAAACATTAGTAACTCAAAGCCAAGTGTCTCCATGACAGTACCTCCATACCTTGGATCATAGATCCACCGGGACTTCATTCCCCAAGTGTGTGCCAATCAAAAGAAAATGCATCCATGATGTGTCATAAGTCTCGAAAGTAGGGCAGCCTTATCTCAACCAAAGAGTCATCAATATGATGGGATTGTATCTCATCACAAGTAAACTCCTCAAGTTCTCCATGAATGACCAAAGGCTCAACCAAATCTGAACAAGCAATGTCTTCACCTATACATGTATACATCACATCGTTGATTGGTCCAAAAGGTATTGCTAAGCTATTCCATCAACATCTATGATTTGAGCCTTTAATGGGCTCTCTAAAGGAGGTAACTCATGATCTTCACGATGTAAACTATGTGTACAAACAAGATTTTTTGAATCATACCTCTTTTCATGTTCACCCAAATCTAAATGTTCTCCTTCCTTGTTGACCTTAAGAGGCTCTTCCCTTGCCTGCTCAACCTTTACACATTCTTCCCTTGGAAGAAATAGTAATCTAAGATATGATTCCCTTTGTTGCCTTGCATGATCTAGATGATCACAACATTCATTCACCTCTTGTAGGTGTTATCTTGCTTGGGCAACCAACAACTTAGCCCCCTTTGCTCTTTGTAGCCAACCGTCACACAAGTCTTGAGTTCTTTTGACATCCTCCAAGGTATGATGAACAAATTCAGACTTCTTGTGGCTTGAAACTTCAATACCTTCCTTATGTTCCACACCCAAGTAACGAGTGTCAATCTTGTAAGATTCTTGTACCTCATTCTCTTCACGTGCAATGGTTGTTATGAATGAAGGAATAGTACTTTTGTCATGAATAAAAAAATCAGACCTGTTGCCATATCTTATCATGCCATTATCTAACTCCTCAATCGCATCCTCTTCCTTGGCTTCATGTTCTCTTACAAGTGTAGACCCAAAAGGTGGTTCTAACTGTAAATCACTTGCCTCCAATCTGAATCATACCTCTATCCCTTTAGCTGCCATGCCATGATATTGTGAAGGTAGGAGACTGTTGTTATACAAAAGATCAGTCCTCACCTCTTCTTCTCCCATGGATGAGTGCTCATCAATTAGTGTTGGTCCAAGGGATGTTTCCCATGGAAAATCAAGTGTGTTATGTGCCCTAACTTCTATCCCATGGTTGCAAGCTAAAACTATGTGTATATATTTCTTTTATCTTCATGGCTTCATCATGAGATTCTCTATGTCCTACCTCCATGTCTCCACCCTTTGCCATCTTCCAACCAAGCTTATCCTCACGATCTTCTGATTCTTGAAGAGGCCTTTGAGTGCTCCTCAAAGTTCATTGTATCCTTAAGCTAAAGGGTGAGCTTGTCCACCTCATCTTCTTTTCATCTCAAAGCATCCAAGTGAATCTCGCAAGTGTGAGGAGATGATCTCAATCCACAAGTAAGTGTAGTTAGTTTGATTTCACTACCACCAATGCCTTCTTGAGTTTGTGCAAGTCATCAAAAGATAGACCTCCGAAACCTTCATGCTTCCCTACAGTCTTCCAACACAAACTTGCCATGATCTTATGAACATGATCAAAATGAGTTAGGGTTGCCACAATCTTTCCTTCATTTACCTTCAAATGTCTTTCCAAGTGATGTGACTTATGAGACCCAACACCCCCATGCAAAATTTATGTTTGGTCTTCATGATCATGCTCCTTCAAATTGACTTCCTTCATGGCCTCTTCTTCAATACATCCATGTGTCAAAACTAGGTCATCATCATGCTCCATCAAAGGATCTCCATCAAACTAATGAGTAGAGTCTTCTACATCATGATATTCCTCATTGGCTGATCTAGAAAAAGTATGCACAAATATAACCTCCTTAACCACCAAGGGATCCTTCAAATCTTGCAATGTCAAATCAATCTTATCCAATTCACTTTGTTCACTACATATTGAAATTCCTGAGTTGCTCACCTATGTATGGGCAACATCCAACTCAAAGGCATCTGAACCACAATTTGATTCCTTTCCAAAATGATGTAAAGGTGATGAAGCAATGTTAGGCTCAATTAGTGAAACATCACAAGAACCCATACCTTCATGTAGTTGATCTAACATGGCTGGTTTGGCAATCTTCTGGGCGGTATCTTTTTCAATCTTCATGTGTTGTGCTTTTCATTTGTAACTTCAATAGGTGACTCTTCTAGTTCAACAAGTGGAACCTTTTCTGCCCTCACTTCATCGATCTTTTGTTGACACAAATGGTCATTATACACCAATAAAACACTTTCTTCTAACAAAAGATCTTGCATGTTGGGTCCTTGTTCTTGCTCGATTATCCACTCTGTAGAAATTTCTTGCAACTGCTCTTGACACCTTCTCCTCCTATGACCATTTCTTGTTTTCATCTCATAATACTCAATGAAAGACATGTCACATCAAATGACTGGGCTTAAAGCATTATATTTAACAAGATACATTGCCATTTCGTCCTCCTGTTGTCGTGGTATGAGTTGTTCTCCCTCAAATGGGCTTGCCTCTTCTTTGTAAAAATTTGGCTCTAAATGTCTTCTTGGGTGGGTTAATTGAAACCCTACCATTATCTAAGTTACTTCCTATTGCAAAAGACTGGTTGGATCTACCAACATTCAATTGTTGATTCATCTCTCTTAGGATGTGAGCCAACTTTACCATAGAATCTCTCATAAAAGTTTGAAATTCTTTGTTTTCCTTGATAACTTCCTGCAAATCTTCTTTAGTCTTATCCATGAATCTACATTAAAGCAATTCCCATAGGTTGGCAAGAACAAGGCTCTGATACCATTGTAAAATCCCCCATAGGATCTGACCTAAAATTCTGATTTTTATTTTCAGAATTTTGCCCTAATTTTCTGCACTTTGTTTTTTGCTAAAACCCTATAATTTTGATATGATTATCTGCTTTTAAACAAGTAAGAACAACAAATATATATGCATCTAATATGCTCAAATAATAAAGCCATAATAAAATCTCATAATAATACCTTCAAACATGAACTCATCCAACAATTTATGACATCCAAATGCAAACAAAAATAGGGGGAAATTTGACTTTTGAATTAATTAGTTTGCTGCTACAAATCATAAATTTTTGAATAGGCTCACTTGTCAAATTACATCCCAAAATCCTACCAATTACAATTCAGACCTCATAGTAGGTTTACACATACAAAAATGATGTAAAATGATGCTTCAAAAACCCTCTACAATGATGACACTTGGGTTGTTGCTTGGGTTAGGATTTAGAAACCCTTAACAAAAATGAAATTGCCTCCAAAAAGCCAAATCACTCTTCTCAAAGGTGGTGCTCCAAGTTAGGGTGAAGCCCTAATGCAAAATGAATACAAAATACCACCCAAAGTTTGTTGCTCTAATTTGATCCAAAAATTTGAATATGCAAATCAGCTCCAAACCTCCAAAGATCTCTAATTGAAGTGCAAGTAGGATTCTATCATGAATCCTCCACAAGGTGAGCCAGGTTTTCGTCCAACTCCCCTAATATGCAATAGGGTTTTCGTCATAATGCATAATCCAAATCTGCTCCTAAGGAGAAGAAGTCTACTAGAAATAATTGCTTGAACCCTCAAACTCCTTATGTGTGTGTGTGTGTGTGTGCAATAATTTTCTCCCTCACATCTAGGCCAACTAGCTTGAGATATTTTTATTTTATCTTTTAAACCCACATTAAGGCCTCAAAAGGGGGATGGCCCCTTTCCCTTAATTTACTTTTTATTCCCTTTCTTTTCTCCTCCAAACTAGGCTGGCCCAAAAGAATTCTTATTTTATTTTATTATTTATTTAAATTATTATTATTATATTAATTAAAATATGAAAACTAGCGTTGAAGAACACTTTTTCTGACCCTTGCAAAAATTGAATTTCAAATCAAATTGGGGACATGACTAACCCAAATTGAGGAAACATCCCCAGAATGCGTCCCTAATCCAAGGAATACTAGGAAATGTCTAGGGGACATGAGACATCCTCTACCATCTTGGGAATGGCCAAGTGTCCCTGACTTCAAAAAAAAATGTGGGAGTTCAATTTCATAAAAAAAGCATAGTTATAACATTAAAATAGATTTTTAATAGGGGCATGGGGTCCCACAAACCCTCCCACACCACTTTTTACAACCTAAAATGAAAAGATCCAACAACATTTTTGTTTTCATGTTTCCATGTTTTCATGTTGCACTTGGATGAGAGAGTAGAGAGTGTTGGTGGCTGCAATTGGAGATTGTTGAGTATCATTTTTCTCAAACACTACATTCTTTTAAGTGTGAATCGGCTACCACTACTAGCCTACCACAGTTTGATGCCTTGAAGTTGGAGATTTTTGGTTTTTTTAAGAAATAATGAAATTTTGGTTTAGTAGGCTTATACGTAAGTTTTTTTATTTTTTATTTTTATTTTTTTGCTTCATTGTTAGTTTTTCTTAGAGTTGTAATTAGTTTAAAAGAAAATTTATTTATGTTTGCTCATTGCTCAAATTTAAACAAAAAAAATCAAAATGAGCAGCAGTGAGGAAAATGTGAATGAGGTGAACAGTGAATAAGATGTTGAAGTAAAGAGAGTGGATTTTGAAAATCAAAACACAACTACAAGTTTTATTTGAAGTGTAGCTTTGAAAGACCATTTTGTATGCCCTTCATCCAAACTTCAAAAATATGCAAAAGGCCCTTTCAACCCAAAAACACCTTGCTTCAATTTGCCACTAATTTGACCACTAATATGTTTGCAATATTGATTATCATGGGAGTTATACTAGAGTTGAACATTTATTGAGTGAGCCTGGCTATGGGGTCAGAGTTTTGGAAGTATAAAATTGGAAGAACAGGTTGAATTGGTAAAGTTGGTAGGGGGGAGTGAGGAAAAATATGCAGCTACTACTAAGAGTAGGAAGTGCTCATCTAGAACAATGCAATCTAATGCTGAACATTCCAATCTATTAGATGGAGAGCATTGTGATTGAAGGAAGAGGAAGGCCACTTCTACAATAGCCATAGGTGAAAAAATACAATGATAGGGATGTTGAATTTGCAAAAGTATGAGTAAGCCAATGATTTAGTGATAGTTTTTTTATGCCCATATTCCTAAAGAACATATATTGCATACCTTCCTCCTTGACAAACAAAATTCAAAGGTGAACATGATAATGGAGGAGATGAGACAAACATGAATTAAGAATGGTTGTTTCATTGTGATGGATGAGTGGATCGATATTCAACATCAACTAATCATTAATATTATTGTTACATGTTTTGCTAGTTCATATCTTTTAGAGCCATTGATTGCTCTAGGAAATGTAAGGATGTTGATTATCAATTTTCCTTTTTGAAGGAGATCATAGAGGAGGTGGGTCATCTAATGTTGTGCAAGTTGTGCCAACTCATTAACTCATGTTTTTAAGTTGGTTGGATTGATGGTTGAGATTACTGCCTATTTTTTGGATTCCATGTTGTATACATGCTTTGAAAGACATTGACAAAATAGAATGGGTGAAGATAGCAGTGGATGAATATAGAGAAACACAAATATTTGTATGCAACCATCAAACTTTACTTGCATTATTTCGATCCTATTCAAAGAAAGAATTACTCAAACTAGTTGAGACTAGATATGCTAGCTATTTTATTTTACTGGGGAGGATGTTGGAGATGTAAGATATTCTACAATCCATGGTGGTTTGTTGAGAGTGAAAAAAGTGGGGTATTTCAATCTCATTATGTTGTAACATAGTTTAAATATTATTCTTAACAAAATATAAATGTTAAGTATTTATGCATTAAATTAATATTATTTTATTATAAATATTATAAATATTGAAAAAGGTGACAATATAATATAATTCAATATACTCTTTATCAAATTAAAATAAATTTATATTTAAAAAAATTATCTTATAATATTATAAACAAAATTATAAATAGTAGTAAAGATATTTGATGTAGTTATTTTGTAATATGTTTTGATAATGAAATCAATCTTCTAAATTATAATACATTAAACTAATTGTTATAAATATTAGACCTAAGCAATACAATATAAATATAATGATCATGAAATTAAGAGTATGATAATTTTAAACTCAATTAATGTTGTTAGAATTTCATTAGATGATTAATCCAAAAAAATTATGCAAGAGAAATAAGTAAAAAAAGTTTATACATACTTGAGTAAATTACAAACAAAGTTTCTGGGAGATGTGCAACTACTAGGAAGATAAGTCTATATTAAGAGTTCACTGAGAGAAGCTATTGAATCAATACCAAGGAAGGAAAGAGATATACAATGTATAGCCTTATAGTTTCCAAATCTAATGTGGATGAGGATAAGGCATAAAACCAAAAAAGTAAGGGATTGTTTATCCAAATTTCCAAATTTATGAGGATAAGAAAAAAGAAAAATCCTAGAACGTGTAGCCCATTATCCTATCCTAATTAAGTAAGCTTAATAAATAAGAGTTGTAGACGTCTAAAAATGTCCTGATCATATCACACACTTGATTTCGATTACTAACACCATTTTCTATCTCGATTCACTCATTTTCATCTATTTAATTAAATAATGTCAATTGTTTAATTAAATTCACTATTTTTTCTTGTCAATCGAATAATTAATATTGTTTGACTAATTCATCCCTTTCATGCTAATTTTCATCTCATTTGATTAAATAATGTAAATTATTTAATTAAATGTCTTAAATCCCACTTTGATTAAATGATTTATAATTGTTTAATTAAAGATCTAAATTCCCTACACTTGCACAATTAAGTAACTTCTTAATTATTTAATTGACTAATTTCTTCTAATTCCTCCAATCATTTAGATAATATTCTCATGGAATATTCCTTCAATTTGAATTCAAATATTTCCCTCCACATGGAAATATCTCCTACATGCTCCTAAAATCAAGGTATTGCATTTGTCTCAATCAATTTGAGCCCTTGATTAATATCATTGATCCGTGTCAAAGTAATCTCATCCTTTGATTTGATCTTTGATCCATGTCAGTCCCTTTCTTTCAATTCTAACCTTTGATTAGCCAATTTGATCTTAGCCATTGATTCCTTCAAAAAGTCTATAAATAGAATTCATTTTACATGAATTTCTATTCACAAGCATTTAAGCAACTACACTATATTAAATTTCATATTCGCCTTTGAGATCAATTACCATTTGTGAATCACCATTGCTATCCATTCATCAATCCTTTGAAGTTTTGCATCATTCAACATGGATTAGGCTTGGGACTAAGCACTCCACATCAGATCCAACACTAATCCCCCAATGGGGTTGAGGTTTTTATTTCTTAATTAAGATTTTAATTGGATTAGCTTTGATTTTCATGTTTTCTCTAAGTTTGATTGATAGTTGTAAACAATTTCATTGGAATATGGATTAATTAGGTCAATTGCTTTGTTTCTTAGTTGATTCCTAACCTAATTTATTTGATTAATCTTCCATGTTCACAAGTCTAATATAATATTTAGGATAAAACATATCTAAAGTAACTAAAATATTCCACGAACAACCCCCTTAATTGAGAATTAAAAGGAAATAAAATTTGGTCTTAGTAATGAGGCTTGATGAGGCACCCATGTACACAAAGTCTCTCATAAGTGAGGAAAAGGAGAAAACATATTGAAAAAATCCCCCCCTGCCAAAAAGAGAGAAAATACCACCCTCCAAAGTAGAGAGAGTGAGAAAGGACTAAGATGCCCCCAACACAAGGACACTTACCACTAGTAATGCATGAATAAGCTCCCAGGTGCAGTGCATGTGTATTTCAATTTGTTTGATCTACAAGTGATGAACTAGATCTTATGATGCGAGCATCATAACAAACACCATCAACAACCTCATCTCATCAGGGGAATTCAATCCCAAATAGAATCAGGAGAAGATCAAATATACAAGCATCTAGATTGCTTTATCAAAACTCTCAATTTCTCTTAGTCATACCAATTTCTTCATCAATCTTTAACATACTTGCATTATGGTCACATTGACTAATTCAAAGAAAAAACCATTTTAGAAAACTTTGATTCAATCAATTAGATCAACATGCATTTCCAAAACACCATTTCAACAAGGCACCAAACTCCAAACCAATATCCCAAGCCATTAGTTAGAATCCAACTCATTGTTCCACTTACCTTACAAGGAAAACTAGCATCAACCCAATCCTTCTTTCCATAATCTATTATCAGTCCTTCAAGGTACAATGTTCATCTTATTCTAATTGAAACAATTTAATATATCAATCAAGATACATTCCAATATGCGAGTCAAGAAACATTCAGCCTGTACTTCAGTCAAGATGCCACTGCCATACCTTGAACACACAAGATCAAACACCAATACTTGCAACTCTATCTTCTGGCTCCATCCAATAATTATTACAATTGTAACAACATATATTAAATGAGTTTCAAGAATTTACAATCACTCATTTCGATGTTCATCATATTTTCATTATCTATGCAAACAATCCCCATTTTTGTCAAATAGGACTCTATGCCCTAAATCGGGTAAAACTCCCAAATAAAATGCAAATCCCAAGAACCAAAGGCATATTCAGAGAACCTTTATTGTCCACTTCATTATTTCAAAATCTTTCAATGACTTTCTTTGAAGAAAATACCAGGTTTTCAGACTATATGCAGGAAAAGGCTACTAAATTAGCCCATTTTAACAAAGAAAGTACTCTTTAACTACCTCCAAAGCTATCCTTAACCCAAGAAAGTATTTTTACATGCCTTCAAAATTATAATTCCAAAATTTATTCCCCAAGAACCAATCATTGATGCCTTAAACTATAAAACCCTCATTATATGCCTTTAAGGCTTCACAAAATAGGGGTTTGATGAAAGCACACCATACAAACCTTCTACCAGCTTGTCATCTCTTCAAACATGTTTGAAAGGGTCTTCCCATGTTTTGAGATTCATCACCAAGCCTTTATCAAAGGCCTTTTTTCACACTCTTTCCTATAGGCTCTATTCTCTTCATGGAAAAAATAAAGAACCAACTATAACAACAACATTCTCTATGTACTCTTGAATTTCCTATCCCTACCAATGCAAAAATAACATGAAACAATCCTAAAAGATTCTAACAAACCATCCCACCAATCTCCTAAACCTACATTGGTGCGATGGGAAAGTCTACCCTTACAAGACCTTCAAAACCCTTGATTGGGGTTTTCAGATCAGTTTTACAAAATGGATTAATACAGACCCTAAACTCAAATAAGACCTCTCAAAGTCAACTTATTTTGAGGGTTCATTCACCCCTTTATGAATTCACATCAAGTTTACAAATCAAAATTTTCTGTACAATCTGTACAGGACTGGTAAAAGGTAGGAAACTCAAAAAAAGTAAGAAAACAAGGAACTTTTATTGTTCCAATTCTCCAAAAATACAATGATCATCTTGCTCAGCCTTTTCAAGGCTTTATAAATGTTTCCATTCAACCTCTCAACTCCCCAAATAGTTACAACCACCCTTTTACTCTTAATCTTGCTTTGTTTTGTCAACTTAACAATGGCAATTGTGTGTGGAAATATTAATTATCAAAACAAGATGACAAAAACACACCAATGCAACATTAAACTAAAGAAATACAAATGAAATGAAATCGAAATCAAAACAGAACTTCTTGAATCTTTCCATTGTCCTCTATCTCCAGTGATTTGCTTGAAGTTGCTGCTCTCAGATTGTGTAAGCAAAGCTTCTCAGAATGACAACCAGCAGAACGAGTATGCAAAGAGAGAGAATACTTCTCTATCCTATATGCTGGTGGAGTGAAATATTGATTTGTGGATATGCACAGGGGCTGTAGATTATGCACAAGGGCTATGGATTATGAATGCTATTGAAGCTATGATATGAGGATGATAGGCCATGATATGGATTGCTAATATGCTAAGCTATGCTAGGTTATGATTCTAGAGGCTATGAATGCTAGAAGGTTGATTGACTATAGTTTTCCTGTATGTAAGCTTCTTCTTTTAGAGACCCGGCAATCCTTTTTATAGATTTTTTACAGGCAAGAGCCTGGCTGGCAAAGATCAATGGTTGTGAGATTGTTTGGTAATTTTGAATGGTGAAAGATTGAGAGGTTGAGAGGAAGATGGAAGATGTTGGGAAGTTGGAGAGAAGAATGGAGGTTTGT
>VDFB02200675.1:0-10489 GCA_007258455.2 Sequoia sempervirens | reverse complement strand
AAATTTCCAACGTCACTTTCTTAATACAAGATGCACATATTGCATGTAAAATTAATATTTTCTTTAAGCATCTTGTTTTCCTCTGTTGCTTAAATAGTGGGACGTAATCACATGTATTATCATTTGCATAAACATATATTTTAAATCAGACTACTATTAAATTTAACTTGATCGATATCATAGTTCATGCGTAATAATGTGACTGGTAATTTCATTTCTCCCTAATGATAATAACGGTTATTGTTTTCAAAACATAAACGAACAAATATAAACTCACACATTAATAAATATTCTCATGATGCAGCTGATATGCAAATTAATAGTGAGGAAAGGCATCGGCTTTCTATTCGCCTGAGGAAAGAGGCTTGCATTTCACTTGAATCAGTGAGATATATTTACACGTAGTTACAAACTAGAGATATACATTTAACCTACTCCCGAATTTTCCAAGTCTACCGTGATAGCTCATTAAAGAGATCCCTGTGCCATAAAAAGCTCAAGACGTGGCTCAAACATTATATCGAAGGCACAATCCCTTCGGTGAGACTCCACTTGGTCGCCGAGACTTCATGTTGAATTCAACCTTTCGGCAAGACTTCTATTTGTCGACCAAACCTCATAGTGATGATGATGTCTTGGCGACCTGAGGAAAAAGTTAATCCATCTGGCCCTTATGAATACTTGAAAAATAGACCCCTGCCTAATTGAGCCTGTAGGTGAAAATCGGGCAACATTTAGTCATAAATTTTTGTCTCAAAATAAATCACCAAACTATTTAATCAAGTTACCAAATAATTTCCAATCATCATCACTTAACACCTCATTGTAGGACTTTCTTGGCCTTCTTTTACACTTAGCTCCTTGACAATACTTATCACTATTAACTTTACCATATTTTTTATTGATTAGTTGCTAGGGTATCCATTATATAGTTTTTTACATGGCTCACTATCGTAGTTTCCTAAAAAAAAATTAGGGCTCGTAGATCCCCATATATTTCTCTTGCCAAAGACAAAGGTTAAAAATTGAGCTTGAATCCATGCAATTATTAATTTTTTTTTAATTTATGCTTAGAGATTATGTTGTTTCATTATATACACATATTAAAAATTGATCATAATATCCTTTTCATCATTTCTATGTTTAGCTTAGTGTGATTTGTTAACATAAAATGACTTCTCTCTTTGGGTGCTTTGCAAGAATAAGTATAAGAGCTAGAGCAAGAACATAGAAAAAAATGAAGATTGGTATCTCTCCTTTCGATATATAGTATCCTTGGTATATCAAATGGTTCATGTTATGTATTCTTCCTCCTTTAGTATACTTCCTCATGTAGCCCATCATAAGCCTACTAAAATGGGGGAAAATATAATAACAAAATTTTGGTACCTTGCAACTTCCTTATTACACTTTTATGTCTATTTTATCCCCTAGCCTTATGTCTTGTATTGTTTTAATCCCTTTTCCCTAGCTTATGTAGCCATCCATATTCCCTTTCCACTATTGATCTCATGGCCTTTTTTATAGTCCCTATATGTTCCCATTCATTTCATTTTTATCCCCATCCTTGTGTAAAAACCACTTTTTCCCCTTCTAAAACATGTCTTCATTAACACTATTAATGAGGACACCTACCATGAGATGATTCCTTTGAGCTAGAGGTTCCCAAGGAAATTGAGCCAAGATTTCATTCGCAAACAATTCCCATTGTTTTCCACCTACAGGGTGGCCTTAAGTTTCATCCTCCCTCCACAATATTTGGATCCAAGATAATTAATTGCTAAGGATTCCCACCTACTAAGTTACTATCTTTAAGCTCCAAAAGAAAGTTATTTAAAAATAGACACCTTTACCTGAATTTAATGTAGAAAAAGAGAAACTTTGAGTTGGTTGTAAGGTTTTTCTATTTTTACTCATGGATGACACTTCAACAATGCTTTAAAATTTCTAAGAGTAAGCTATCTTCATACCCAAATTATTCAATAGTTTTTATTTGGCCATTGGAAAATTCTATAATAGGCTATTTGAGACTAGACTATTGATTTCCAAGGACATCAACTAGGTGAGAAATTTTCATTTAATTTTTTTCAAATTAAAATGTGTTAATTTTTCAATTTTTCTAAAGGGACCTCTTTTTTACTCTCCCCCACACCCCTCCAAGCCTTCATCATCCATTTCTATCACCATTAAATTATCCATTTCCCATCTCTCCATCTCTCAATTGCCTATATTCA
Source organism: Sequoia sempervirens (assembly GCA_007258455.2). Lineage (NCBI taxonomy): Eukaryota > Viridiplantae > Streptophyta > Pinopsida > Cupressales > Cupressaceae > Sequoia > Sequoia sempervirens. The sequence continues at coordinate 8,255 of VDFB02200675.1, read as the reverse complement.
TGTATCTACCATACTGTTGAACCATTTCCACTTAATTGTTCCTAAATAGAAAATCAACCCACTTTGTGCTTCAAAATTGTACACATTCAAACTCTCTTTCATTTTCCTTTATCCACCATAAAGTAATTCCATCATTTAGGCATGTTTTCATTGACCCTTTCTAAGTGTAAGCCTTTTTATACCACCTTTTGAAGTTGTAATCCATTACCATGCCAAAATCCCATTATAATGACTTAGAATCAAGGTTTTCCATCTCCATATTAGTCCTATTGAACATTCCAAAAGCCTTTTAGAGTAAATCCAAAACCTTGTTTCCAAAACCTTTCTCCCACTTCACTTGTCTTATTGTTGAACCCTTTACCTTAATGTTGTAGCTTTAATGACTATGTTGTTATTTAAAATTATTTAATTACATGGATCAATATTATGACTTATTTCTAATCAATATTTTAATATAGATCCATGTTTTAAAGCTCACTATGGGATTGATTGAGGTAGAACCCCCTTTAACCTTTATTTTTGTAGGGTTTCCATTCACATAAGTTTGATTATATATGGTGCAGTCAAGCTTGAAGGGCCTTGTCAGGCTATTTGATCTCACAACCAACTCACACATACACACACAAAAATATCAACCGAATGCAATAGAAGAACAAATATTTTCTCTTTATTCAATAACAGAGATACATTTAGGAAATTATATTCAGAGCAACTCTCTGTTCTTCACTTCACCACAATCGACCCCCTCTACCCTACTCTACTTCACCTGCTAACACTACATATTGTTTTATCCCTCTAGGTTGGCCTTGGCGTTCATCTCTCCTCATGTCGTAGTATCACAATGTTGTTACCTCGTTGTCAATATCTTCATCAAGTCAGCCAATGGAGATGGATTCCACAACAACGATGTGGAATTCATTTGATCTTGTTTTGCCAAGTGTCGCCATCCATCGCTGTTGATCACCACACATATTGTACCGCTCACACTACCGAGTCCACCATCACCCAGTTGAAGAGACCTTCTTCAAGGTCCTGGTGACACCACCCTGTCTCATTGATGGAAAGGTCATTAGATTGTCAAAGAGACAATCATGAAACTCCCTCTGATTTGCATTTTTCTCTTTGATCAAGAACATATCTAACTATCAAAGAGACATCTAAATAGATCTCACCGATGATCATCAGTCACACCGATGAAAACCCCTGATGACATCACATGTCCACTTCATTGCCATGTCACTGCTCCGTAATCCATAAGGATGTGGATTATTATTCATCCAATCTCGTTACGCCACATGTTATCTTCATCATCATTGTCACCTACGTCATTATGATTGGGTCCCACACGAAGTGGTACCTTCTCATCACCAAATTGGAGAGACATAGCCAAAGGTCTGACCAACATTATCTAGTCTTGCCAATAACATTTCCACACTCCATATTGCTCCATCGAAGGGACTTCTCCCAGACTCTTTTCGATACATCAATGTCTTCTCAATAAGAAGATCATCGACCCGTCAAAGAGACATCTCCCATTCTTTCGCTGATCACGCACTGTCACTCTGATAAAGCTCTCCTTACTCCTACTGATACACTAGCATCTTGCCAATAGAACTTGTTTTCCCTTATTTGATCAACCCGCCATTAGTATGTAGATGGGACTTGAAACAAGGTCCCGACAAATTCTCTATGTCTCACCAATGAGTATGTTGACCAACAGCGAATGATGAAATTGGTTCCTCCCTCATGCCAATTGCTCTACAAGCCTGAACTCAGCCCTTATTGAGTGGAATAACTCAAATTGATGCAAGATCACTCTTTGGTCCTGGATACTCCTACATCAGACACCCAGGGTAGGAAAGAAATGTTTCATAAACATTTGTGGATCTGATGCTCATTTACAATCCATCTTGATGCCTTTTTCACCTACACCTTCTTTCTCAATTGTCCTTGTAACTTGATGTCTCTGCCATCTTTATTTATTCCTCTCTTTCTCCCTCTTTTCATAGAATTCATCTCCCACCAGTATTCATTATAAAATTCTGAAAATCCATAATAATCAATTTCTTCTTCTTCGAAAGAACAGTATGACTCATACATTAGGTCTTATTCTCTGTTACTGCTGCAACCACTTGGTAGTCGTTATTTTTATTTACACTCAACCTCCTATATGTGGAATAAGCTCCACTAGATATTGACCATCTCCTCCAAATGCATCTCTCATTCACCTCTAATCTTGTGGGATTTAGCCCACCACAGTCCGTCCACCTCCACCAATCGACACGTGCACTTAATTTTGCAACACCATGCACATCCTTCTTTACATACCACTCATCCTGAGTCACTTCATACACATTCACTAACTCATCCATCTCAACATGAAAATCATTATGCATTACCGCCTTCTTTGGTAACGCTACATCCACTTGTTCATCAATATCCTTGGATACAATGTTGTACTCCTTGTTATTTATGCCTTCTAAAAGACATTTTCCATCTACACTTTCTTTCTCCAATACATTCAAGTCCTCCAAAGGACACTCATGTACTGTTGCAACAATATATTCCTCTTTGATGACTGCACTTTCTTTTTTCTTCTCATCCTCTGCTATAGTATTACCATCTTCTTTCGTGTTATCCTCAAAACATACTTTTGCAATGTTTTCTTCATCTTGTTCACCTACATACACAACTATGAAGAACTTGTTTCCTTCCTTCTTTGACATTTCATCAATCACTTTCCATGAACTCTCAATGCTTGATTAAGAAAGCTTTAAACCCTCTACAGTTACAAGTACTCCTTGCAACAATATCTCACTCACAAAACTATCCTCTACCCAACAAAGACTCTAGAAGATGCCTTCCTCTACCTACCTCTCTTAGTGGAGGAACTCTACACCTTCTACCTAGCTTTATCTCTGCTGGAGGATAGCAGTTATAGACCCTCTTTCATGCCTGCAACAAACATTCATTTCCACAACTCTTCTCAGCTCATCACCTGCAGGTCTTCTGGCTTCAACCCACACTCACAAGTCCTGTTGCAACTGCCTCACATTCAACGCTTTGTTACAAACTCAAGACAACTAGCTCTGATACCACTTGGTGCAGTTAAGCACAAGGGGCCTTGTCAGGCTATCCGATCTTGCAACCAACTCGCGTGCATACACACACTAAAAGATCAATCGAATGCAATAGGAGAACAAATATTTTCTCTTTATTCAATAACATAGATACATTCAAGAAATTCTATTCAAAGCAATTCTCTGTTCTTCACTTCACACTCGACCCCCTCTACTCTACTCTACTTCACCTGCTAACACTACATACTATTTTATCCCTCCAGGTCGGCCTTGGCATTCATCTCTCCTCATGTTGTAGTATCACAATGTTGTTACCTTGTTATCAGTAGCTTCATCAAGTCACCCAATGGAGATGGTGTAGACATGTCAAATTTACACCATGCATAATCATATTCCATTCATTAAATAAATCAAGCTTTATTTAATTAAAATCTCAAACATGCATCTTCCATCCTTTTCTGATTTAAATAAAACAAATATTTAAGTCTTAAAAGTCAAAATCATCTAATCAGCATTAAATCGGCATAATCATCATCTATTTAATCTAACCCTGATTAAATGTTAATCCCATCCCACTTGCATTATCTAGATATCTCCACTTGCACAATAAATCAATTTTATTGATTTATTAAAACACTCATTTTCCCTCAACATGACAAGTCAAACATGACATTTATTGCTCTTTTTCCTTGTCCCCCTCTCAAAATTTATTGCAAATTTGAATTCAAAATTTCCCCCTCTTGGGCACTCTTCCCAAATCTTGCACAACCATTGACCACTCACCCACTTGACAAGTGTCCTCCTATCATTGGCAGAATCTTTAGTCCCACATTTGTCCCTCTTCAACACTCAGCATTTGAAAATCTTTAAATACAAGCTTCATCTTTGAGAAAATCCTCCACAATTTTATGCAAGGTTACTCTCTTCATTTGAGATTTGATCTTGTTCATCAATCCCTCCACCATCTTAAAGTAGCAATTTCATCTTAAACATCAATCAAGGACGGAAAGTCCACTAGCACATGTGACACCAATCCAACTATGGAATAGGTAACTTGCTTTTGTTTTCATAATGCTTTATGGCTTTCTTTTATCCTTTCCTGCATTTTCGAAAGCATTTGCAATGTATTTCATAGGAGTGTTCTTGAGAAATTTGTAGGTACTAACCCTTGTTTAAGATTAGTGTTTGCAGATTTTGAAAAGCATGCTCACCCGGATGGATTCCACAACAAGAATGTGGAATTCATTTGATCTTGTTATGCCAAGTGTTGCTATCCACCATTGTTGACCACCGCATATCGTACCGCTCATGCTACTGAGTCCACCATCACCCTATCGAAGAGACCTTCTTCAAGGTCCTTGCGACACCACCATGTCTCATCAATGGAAAGGTCATCAGATTGTCAAAGATGCAATCACAAAACTCCCTCCAATCTGCATCTTTCTCTTTGATCAAGCACATATTGGACAATTGAATAGACATCCAAATAGATGTCACCAAATACCATCAGTCACACCAATGAAAACCCCAAACAACATCACAAGTCCACTTCATCGCCATGTCACTGATTTGTAATCCACAACAAGGATGTGGATTATTGCTCATCCAATCTTGTTACGCCACGTGTTATCTTTGCCATTATTGTCACCCATGTCATTATGACTGGGTCCCACATGGAGTACTACCTTCTCATCATCAGATTGGAGAGACATAGCCAAAGGTCTCACTGACACTATCTAGTCTCACCGATAACATTTCCACACTCCATATTGCTCCATCAAAGAGACTTCTCCCAAACTCCTGTCGATACATCAATGTCTCGCCGATAAGAAGATCATTGACCTGTCAAAGAGACATCTCCCATTCTTTCACAATCACGTACCGTCACTCTAATAAAACTCTCCTTACTCCTACTGATACACTGGTGTCCCGCCAATAGAACTTGTTTGCCCTTATTTGATCAACCCACCATCGATATGTTAATGGGACTTGAAACAAGGTCCCAACGAATTCTCTTTGTCTTGTCGATGAGTATGTTGGCCAACACTGAATGATGAAATTGGTTCCTCCCTCATGTTGATTGCTCTGCAAGCTCAAATTTAGCCTTTATTGAGTGGAATAACTCAAATCAATGCAAGATCGCTCTTTGGCCCTGGATACTCTTGCATCAATATATATATGTTTCCAAAAAATCTACAAATCTTCAAAAAAATTATAAAAGAAAAGAATGTCTTTAATTTATTGTATATTCCTCCATAAAAGTTATAGAGCTCTGTCTAACATAAACAAGGACACCCTAGATAGTTAAGGTTGCTCAATAGGTTGTCATTTATTGATTTTAGGGCCCGTTTAGTGATTTTTAGCCAAGATTGATCTTAAATTTCCATGACAAGTGCATATACCCATCCATGCTCATAAATGAGGAAATTATTAAGTGATGTGCTCCAATTTGATAATTTTATCTTTTTGTCACCAATTAAGATTTCTAGGTTTTCAAATGGTTTCCATATCTCCCTCGCAAACCAAGACTTGAAAAATTGTATAATGCTTTCTCATGGTGTCATCATTGATCCCTATCAATTTTAGACCATAATCATTCAATCTTCTAGATAAAACCATATCAATTGTTCAACTTGCAAGCTTTGTGTCATTCATGTTCATTAGTACCTCATAGGTTTATTGCTAATTATATGATTTCTATTGGTTACTAATATGTGAGCATTTTTAAGAAGATCAGACACTTTATTAATAGGATACAAGTTTCAAGTTTATACTTGTTCTTTAGTCAAGGTCACCTCCTAGGTAGTGTCGTCATGGTGGCTATCAAGACTACTAAATGTTGTTTGGTAAGCCATTTTGCATATGGTGGTCTTGTCCTTTAGGTTCAATTACTTCCAAATTTCACAAATAGTTCCAAAATAGAATTCCATGCAAATTTCATAAAGGCCACCTATTTTCACAAGTGCACATGATTGCACTCAATACTTAGTCTTTCCATTTTCCAAGTCTTGCATGTTTCCAGTTTGCATTACTTGTCAAAATTTTAGTCTAGTTGTTAGTTCTAGCTCACATGGTTGTGAATTAATACTAGACTAGTTGGGAATAACCTTATGCAACATTAATTTGCACATTTTATATGTGCACACAATCACCCCTTTAAAAAACCTAATTATTCATCTTTTTGGTTCTTTCATTGACAAACAATCTTTGGTTGAAGGAGACCTTTTTCAATTTATGATTAATCAATTTACATTCTCAAGATATTCATATAAAATTGGAACTTTGTGGACAATGCTTCATAAAATTTTAAAAGAAGATACACTTGCTCATAATCATTCAAGATGGGAACTAAAGGTATGGGTTATGTTACAAATTTAGTGTCCAAAATTATGACAATCTTAGGAGTCATTGAGGTTCTCATGAGGAATGGTTAGACTTAAATGGGATAGTGTTTTAGAAGGAAATTTTAGTGAAAGTAATCCTTGTAGAATATTTCATGATTATTTTGATTTTCTTATTATTTAAATAATTTTTTGATTAAAGATAAATAAGAGTATATTTCATTGATTTAATTGAATATTGGTTATTAAGTAAGGATTGATGCTAAAAATAAGAATCTAGATAATAATTAATCAAATACACAAAATCCTCTACCTCTCAATTCAAAAAAGTTTTTTCAGATGAAATAATACAAGTCACTCATACACCTTAATATTATAATCATACAAATAAAATTTAACTAATATAACAATCACCAAGCATCCACACTCTTAAATTGTAACTAATATTAAGACTATTTTGATAATAAACTGAAGATTATTTAAATGACTTTATATTTAGATATGTTTTTTTTAAAATTTTGAATTTATTATATAAATTTATTAATTTTTTGAAGTTACGAATTATTCTTTAAATTTTGAATTCATTACATCTGATGTTGAATTTAGGTACCTAAGGGAAAGGGGTCTATAGTGGGTAGGGGTCCAATGGTGGGTATAAAAGTACCCCTGAGTGGGCGCCATAGTGGGTAGGCTTAATATCCAATAAACTTACAATTAATATTCAATTGCAAAAAACTTTTATCCATAAAGTACATAATGACAAATCATGTGATGCCACATCAATGCACCAATAATACATGACTTCGTGATCCACTATTGGTCTCACTTTTTTTTGGGCTGTTTTGGATACCTTGACAAAAAACATGGTGATGTGGCATCATATTTGATGATGTGGTCTTGAAACCAATTTTTATAAATAGGGGACTTGTCAAATAAGTTGTTGTACAAATTTGAGAGTGATTTGAAATTTTTACAACAGACTTTGAGAAATGTGAAGTTTTTAAAGCAGAGTATTTGTTTTTGATTTTGTCACTATGAATACCTACAGAGTGTCAATGCGAACACTCCATTGCCGACCTTCCAGAGGAGGAGAGACCCACTAAGAAATGTCCACGCGGACCACAGACACACCACAGAACCTTCCCGCTAAAAAGGCGGGGCACGTCAGCAACGAGGACAAATCAGACCGTGCCGGCGTTTGGTTCAAATTTATATTTAGGTAGAGAGCTTTTTGCATTGCCATGAAGAGAAGCCTCCATCTATTGAAGAAATTCACAACAGGCATCACACATACTGCGTCAAATACCGTAAAGTCCGACAGAACAATGACACGACTAGAAAAGCTGCGGACACCAACTTGCATAGTGGGGAGCGGGCCTGCTGCCCACACAGCTGCGATCTACACAGCACGGGCAGAGCTGAAGCCTGTGCTGTTCGAAGGTTTCATGGCGAACGGCATCGCCGCCGGCGGGCAGCTCACCACCACCACAGATGTCGAAAACTTCCCGGGCTTTCCCAACGGAATCCTGGGGTATGAACTCACGGACAAGTTCAGGGAACAGAGCCTCCGCTTCGGCACACAGATCTTCACGGAAACTGTCGAACGCGTCGACCTTTCCATCAGGCCATTTAGGGTTTATACCGAGAATATGCAGGTTGATGCAGACACCGTTATTATTGCCACAGGGGCCGTAGCCAAGCGGCTGGATTTTCCTGGTGCTGGCGACGATGGCTATTGGAACAAGTAAGCCGTTTTGGACTTCGAAATGTTTTTAGAGCGTGTAGTGTGTAGTTACTTATAAGTATTTCTTTCTTTATTTTTTTCACAGGGGCA